>CM041035.1:8133769-8272600 GCA_023078785.2 Hyles euphorbiae
TCCTAGGCAAATTGCCGGTTGGTGAGTCCTTACATATATACCGCAATTTGCCCTGCCCAAACAGTAGTGTAAATGTACTGTTGTGTTTCAGTCTAAAGGATATTGTAGACAGAAGCCAGAATTCCAAGAATTGCTTCAATTCTATTTTGTAAATTGCAGAAATTCAAATTCAAGGTATTGTTTTAATTTGCTACTGTTTCCGAGTAGTCGTAACGCTTGCCATCAGGCGAAAGGCATGCTATGCATTCATTAAAAAAAAACTGATTCAACGCGGAGATGATTACAGGATGCATTATCCTTATACTCATCTGTTTATCGTAATTTGTGACACCCAATTAGAGGCACCTGTAATGTTATTGTGCTTTAAGGTTACGTAGAAGCCAATCACGGCGTCATCCAAGCACAGATATTCTTTGCCACTAGCTATGCTCTTGATTGCTAGTTGGGCAATCCACTTTGTGTGAGTCTGATATAAGGTTCTCTACTATCATAAAGGAATTCGCCCGTCGCGTCGTTTGAAGTAAAACATACATTAGACATTACAAAATAATACTTATCAATTTCGTTCGATCAATGACATGATAGAATCCTCAAGAATGTTCACTATCTCTTCCTCATTCTTTCCATCCCCAGTCGTCAGATCTTACCCTGTATCTACAATTCCTCAGGTGTAATCAGCCGATTGCTCATTTACTCCGACGCAAAAACATCATTACCATACATATGCATATTAATGCAACTGCTTACATAATTCATATGATACATCAAACATTCGTCCTGCAACCATAATTCACGCAAATGTCTCGATCTAATTTTGTAATATTTCGTAATGACATTTTTCGTTCACACAACATTGTGTTGTGAGAATTTTTATCATTACTGCAAAACATTTTTTAGGCACGCCCAGTAGTTATTGCAATACGCATTTAAAACGTTTACTACTCGAAACTGGCGTAAGAGTTCATTTGTTCGATACTATGTGGACATATTTTTATTGCATAAGTTCGGCAAAGTAGCACTTGATGGGAAGTGTTCACGGCCCATGAACATCCATAACGCTTGGATCATGTATGTGTTGCAGGCCTATTAAATAGGGAGGGGAGCGAGAAGGAAAAAGTATGGAAAGTGGGAAGGGCTATTGGGCATTCGGCAATTTCACTCACCAAGCAAAACGTGACAGCAAAGCTGTCTCAACACGTCGATCTCCTGTGTGAAACTGGTACCTCTCCGGATGAGCCTGCCCATTCGTGCTTATGGTCTAAGATCCCGCCATACATCGACCTTCACCGAGATGTTTATTTGATGAAACGTATTTTATATGCAATTTAATATGTCAATAAATATATTGTATAGGGGTTGCCTAGCAAATTTCAGTCCAGAATACGATTAATTAATAATTAAAAAAAAAATTTTTTTTAAACATTTCACCTGTTTGATTATTAAACAAATTCTATACCAATCGAAAGTATGAAGCCCATAGAATATGCAAACGTTAGGTTGCCTATTTTTTTCCGGTCACAACCCTCAGGTTGCCAGGTATAAACAGGTAAATCGCTACTAGCATTTTGCACCGGTCTGATTATTGAATGGAAATTAAATGAAAATAAAGATCATTTTATTACGAACACGGTGGTATAGGGTTGCCTGCGAAAAATCAGTCCCGAATTGCGGTTGTCGAATTTAGAAAAGTGAAATATTGCTCCGAGTGACCATCCCATGCGATAGAACAGGACACAGCATAGCAGCTGTTCGAAGTATCTGTATCAGCCCATATACGTCCCACTGCAGGGCACGGGCCTACTCTACAATCGAGAATACGATTGAGAGTGGTTAGGCCATATAGTCCACCACGCTGGCCTAGTGCGGTTTGGCGGACTTACATACCATAGAAATTCTTATGAATCCCTATGGTATGCAGGTTTCCTCACGATGTTTTCCTTCACCGATTTAGTGCGTGGTGATTGACTATCAATACACACGTGACTCCGAAAAGTCAGAGGTGTGCCCTGGGATTCGAACCCGCGACCACCGTGAACATGTTGGCAGTCGCGTCTAGTCCGTTTACCAACAGGCCACCACGCACTTCTGTTCGAAGTCCGTCCATTTAAAGAAAGAGGGTGCGCATGCTATTTATTCTTGAGAATGAAAAGGACAGCGATAGACTCGTATATGCTGTGTTTTGGAGTAGTTTATTAGTAAAATAGAGGAAAAGTTATTTAATTTTGTTTAATCAATTAATTATTTATGTGTATACAGATTTTTCCATAGAGACCTGTTGGAGGCAGCCTGCATCCAGCGACGTCCCGCGACCTTTACCAGGTCGTCGGACCATCGTGTCTCTATGGAAATCATTGGGGGAGGCCTATGTTCAGCAGTGGACTTCCTTTGGCTGATGGATGGATGGATGGATGATACATATTTTATGTGACACTAAAGTATATATACATTTTTAGCAAAAACGAAGGTTATATTATTACATATATAATACTAATCTTGCAAATTTTTTCTTATTATTAGAAGATAAAATAAAAAACAACAATTAAAAAATACTTCTGTTTATTGTAAAAAATTGTAAAAACAAAAAAAAAAAGTCAGATTCCGAGTCATTTCTTTTGGATTATTGTTACCAAATAGTCGTTTTCCCAATAATCAACCAGAAACCGCACCAGGGCCAACAGTTTTTAAAAATGTCATCATCAAAATTAATTAAATCATCATCCGAATCACACAAAAAACACTTTTTCGCCATTTTTTTAACAATAAATAGTAGCACGTTTTTTCAATTGCAACTATAACCACAATCTACTCCAAAATGATGCACAGCATATACGAGTCTATCGCTGTCCTTTTCATTCTCAACAATAAATAGCATGCGCACCCTCTTTCTTTAAATGGGCGGACTTCGAACAGCTGCTATGCTGTGTCCTGTTCTATCGCATGGGATGGTCACTCGGAGCAATATTTCACTTTTCTAAATTCGACAACCGCAATTCGGGACTGATTTTTCGCAGGCAACCCTATACCACCGTGTTCGTAATAAAATGATCTTTATTTTCATTTAATTTCCATTCAATAATCAGACCGGTGCAAAATGCTAGTTGCGATTTATCTGTTTATACCTGGCAACCTGAGGGTTGTGACCGGAAAAAAATAGGCAACCTAACGTTTACATATTCTATGGGTTTCATACTTTCGATTGGTATAGAATTTGTTTAATAATCAAACAGGTGAAATGTGTAAAAATTTTATTTTTTTTAATAATTAATTTATCGTATTCTGGACTGAAATTTGCAAGGCAACCCATATACAATATATTTATTGACATATTAAATTGCATATAAAATACGTTTCATCAAATAAACATCTCGGTGAAGGTCGATGTATGGCGGGATCCTATACTATTAGTCATTGCCATGATTCGCAAAAGCGTGGCTCTACCATTTTTGGAATCGAACATTGGCGAAATACAATAATTTTGTACACATTTATTTAGTTCTTGTTTTAGTATACAATTCTATGAACTTAGTTTTTTGTCCTAGCATCTAGTTCATTGATATTTGAGGCATTACAGTTTATCAGTTTATCGCAATGAGAGGTCTTATGAAAGATGAACGGCAAAAACAAATAAACGACAGCCTCAAAAACGTAAAGCTGATCCTAGTTCATTACTTATTATCGAAGAAAGTAGGTTATAATTACACATTTAAAATGAGCTATTTATGATATAAAAATATATTACAAAAAAGTTAAATATGTACGAAACATATTGAATGTAAAATAACAACATATTATTACAGTGAAATAGGTCTAGGATTATTATATGTGAATTAACAAGTGTGTAACGTAATGATTCTGCAATTTCATCTCAACTTGCTACATAAATAAGCACACTTTACAATTACGAATACTCTCGAATATTTTTTGTATAGAATATGAAGTCTCGAGCGGGGTTCTATTAAAAACTACAAAAGCGATTGCCGAAAGCGCTTAAGTTTGTACGAGAAAAGTTTCTGTTCTGTACCCACGTTTTACTCCAATAAAAGTTAACCGTAGTTTTCAAGTTATAAAATTTAATAAAAATAGAAGGTACATTGAATTATTGTTGATAGCTGATGGCACAAACGAAGAATGTAAATTAATACAAAATTAACACACAAAATTAAGATTCTTAGTATAGTGATAGTCACAAAAAATTGTTGCAAAATGCTTTTGAAGATGTGTTCTGTTGTAATCCTAATAAATTTGTGACAGTTATACCACTTACCTTGAAACAAATTATGTAGGCTGAATTAATTTGCGACCTATGCCAACACGATTTTAGTGTGTAGGCAATAAATGTTGTATAATTCGTGCATCTTATAATATAATTTTATGTAAATTAGGTTGTTTAATATTATTAATTATAGAACAAGAGGCCGTGGTCGAAAGTTTCGTCATTTTGTCTCATAAGCCTTTCGATGCCACGGTATAAATTTAAATAATTGGAATATTGTATTTAAAAAGTTTGAATATCTTTTGGTAAATAATTAAATGCCTTGCCATGCAATCTGCCCCGGTTTCCGATGAACTTAAGTTCTAGCACTACTTTAGTAAATATACATGGTTATAAATAAATAAATATACCCAGCAGTCACATACATAGTCCTGACCCCAAGCTAAGATCGGGTTTCATAAACATGAGGATATCGAACCCGCGACCTCGCGTTTCATAGCCGGCTTCTAACCAACTGCGCCACGGAGGCTGTTATTTATAATTTGCAAAAACCAAGATTTTTTAAAAATTAATATCCTAACTACTTTCTAAATTAATTTGCTTTTGGTAAATAAACCAAATTAGACAAATAAGGTGTTACAACTCGATCATTAAATTCAGAACACGGCAAACGATGCCAATGTCTCACGAACTGAATCCATTGGCGATTATGTGTTACGAAACTGATCAGATCATTGTGATTTGAACTTTAGCAAAGCACGATGTTGACAAATTTGATTATATGCTGTAATGTTTCTGAGAAATATTGTACATTAACCAAAAAATTAAATAGAGTATTTTATTGTTAAGCGACAATAGATTTAAGTATTACAGTCCACTTAAAAATATTAATTGTTTTTATCACGGTTATAAAAAGTTGCACATACATACATAATCGTCACGCCTGTATTCCATAGGGGTAGGCAGAGACTATAGAACGCCACTTTGCTCGATCCTGACATATTACTTTCGCTTCATCCACTTACATCAACCTTTTCATGCATTCTCGTCGGTTCAGGGTGCTTTTGACCTGACCCTTGTTAAGGGTATCACCGATTTGGATTGTGTATGTTCGGTGAGGTCGACCCCTACCGACTCTTTCATCCACACTCGCCTTGTAAATTTGCTTCGTTTTCTACTTTCATCCATTCTCTCTACATATCCAAACCATCGTAACATTCCTTTGTCAATTCTTGTCACTACATCCTCTTTCACTCCATAAGTTTTCATCACTACGCTATTTCGCACTCTGTCACACAAGCTTACACCACACATTCCCCTTAAAGACCTCATCTCTACTGCCCTAATTTTACTTTCATGCTTCTGCCATAACCAACTTTCACTGCCATACATAAGCGTTGGTATAAATACTCCTTTAAGGACAGCCAGTCGTGCCTTTTTTGGAGTAAAAACTTGTAAAAATCTTCAATCAGTCTTTATTAGCGTATTATATATTGAACTGTCTCGGTGGCTTAGTTGTATTACAGTACGATTACAAAGCTGAGATTTCGGGTTCGAATCCCGGGTTGGGCAAAGTGATATTGGATTTTTCTGTTCATTATCAGCTCGGATTCAGGAATTTGTCCCCAATACTGCGATAGGCTCGCCCCCTGTCACATCGTGGTACGGACCATACGAGGCGAAATGTGCATATCTTGATAGCACCCCTGCCTACCCCTTCTAGTAAAACGGCGTAGTATTGTTATAAATACTATTCGATCGGTTATTTGATAGTTGTCCAGTTTTATTAAATTTATCAAGTGTCGTGTCCAACAGTAATCGGTGTCGGAAACCAATTACCTCTACGCGTGCATTGCAATTTATTATTCCAATGACTACTGGGCTTCTCGGCGATATTTTTTACCTATATCGTAATTGGCCAGCGTGGTAAACTATAATGCCTAACCTCTTACAATCGTAATCTGGATTGTAAAGGAGGCCCGTGCCCTGCAGTGGTACATAATATATGAGCTTACAATACAATAACCATACAATATCGTCATTCAAAATGGAATAAAACATGTGTACTTGAATATATTTATTTTTAATTTTATTTCATTGAATATTATACTACGCGCTAAGATCATTCTTGGTCGTTACTTAATTATTAATTATATATTTATGTAAATAATTGATTCTTATAGATTATTCTGATTATAATAGTGAGTTACATTTAAAATTTATCGTTCATTAAATATTACAAGGTTATCTTTTGACCTAGGTCATGTATCATAAATAGTTGATTTTTAACGTTTCACTGAATAATTTAACCGTTTAATTCAAATTTAGACAAAAAATAAGTATTGAAATTCAACAATTATACTAAGCATTGTTTTTAATTGTTAATGAATTTTGAATTGCTGTGTGACTGTTTTATTAACTTATATGTATATACATAAGCTCATATATACATAGCCAAAAGGATAAGTAAGTTCAAGTGGCAGTGAACCGGACAAATTGCGCGAAGAACTAATGGCCATTGGGGTTTTAAAGTTCTGGAATGGATGGTCGCCAGCCTACAAGTTGGGCGAATGACCTGCTAAAGTTTGCAGGAAGACGTTGATTACAGGCCACTATCAACAGATGATGTGGAGGTCCTTGGGGGAGGCCTGTGTTCAAAGGTCTGTGTCTGACTTCCTGAGGTTGAGATGATGATGATGACGATGATGATGAACTGAAAGTTATTTTATTAGGTAGGGATTTCCGACAACCAAATCAATTGATCTCCTAGGTGCCACAGGAAGTCCACTGCTGAACATAGACCTCATATTCAGCAGTGGACTTCCTGTGGCTGAAGAGAGAGAGAGAGGGAAAGAGAGAGATTTATATAGATATATATGTATATATACGTGCACGCCTGCATATTCCCGAAAGAGTAGCCAAAAAAGAAAACAATTTTGGGGAATGGTCATATTATCCACGTTGATGGCCCGATGTACCAGCCAAATCTAGAATGCTATTATTAACGTCTAATAAGGACATACATAAACTCACGCCTTTTCCCAGAAGGGGTACATAATGCGTTTAGCATTCAAAAATCAATAAAATCCTGCTTGCATTGCCGGATGGGTTGCCAGAAGTGTTGCTTATTTCACCAGTAGTACGTCGAACATATGCCAGAAGTGTTGCTTATTTCACCAGTAGTACGTCGAACATATTATTTTCTCCCAAGAAAAATTTGAGCGCAAGTCTAAAGCTATGACAGAAAATTAAGTCCCGCGCGATTCAAAGAGATATAGCTAAAGAATGAGGTTTTTAAAATTGAAGAACTCGCACAAAGGGACTTTTCAGATTTTTCCTTTCTGTGTACAGATAATGCAATACTGCATTTGAAAATGCATTGTCGTGCAATGAAATAATTATAAGCAACGCATAATTATCCTCTGCCAAGCGACATAATAAAGTTTACTTAACTGTAACTGGGTATTGAAGATTGAACCTCACAGTTAGCCTGTACTAGCTCTCTAGACAAGACTAATCAACATGAGGCATAACAAATACCAGACAATTTTAAGACTATAACATAATTTGTTCGATACTGCTCATCGAAAAACAAATTACATTGTTTGCACACATTTCGCGTGTCAAGGCTTTATAGTTCTCTTTTTAGACGGCGCGAATTACACGCGAAAAGAAGGCATAACATTTAAGCTACAGCTAAGAAATTAACGGGTATTATACACCATTTATTGCCACTTAGGATTTTAAAGCATTAACAGACTTAGGAATGGAGTACTGACCGCTTTCACTTTTCATTTGGATGGAAATTTCCTCATCGACGGAGTTTTCCTAAATTCCATGTAAGTACCTAAATGCGGCTAGTAAAATTATAACCGTCTTATCAAAGACAGTTCCTAATTGAAAATTAATTTATGAATGATACAATTTTCACTTAACCTGACTTTAAAAATAGTTCCAAAGGGAAAATACATTCCATAACTAAAATTCGTGTAATGAACTGTGTGTGAATAAGGCCTTAAATATCTATGTAATTATCGCATTTAAAACTTAGCTCTTAAATCCTTATACTATCGTAGTCTCCTTTTGTAAATAATCTTAAGGTGCTTTTTCAACTAAATTAGCCATGCGATTTAAACGCGATTTTTGTTCAAAATGTGAACAAGATCTTAGGCGAAGTTATTCACTGCGTACGGTTTAATTAAGCATCTATTCATTTAATGAACTGTCAGATTGGCTAACTAGAACATTTGATTTAGTATCTATGATACGATGTGTTTGTAAATGATGGAACGGATTTGTTCATAGCAATAGTAAATGTATAAATTGCTTTTTGTTATTATGAATGCGAGTAACCAGCTAGTTACTCTTATTACAAATATGTTTGACATTGATGGAAGATTAGATACGGATCGTATTATTAAAAAGCTATTTGTTATTATAATCACAAACAATTGGTGTCTTAGGTGTCAGTAAATAAGACAGACTTTTTGATTTAACAGACACCTAAACCCTTTAAATATTTATTTTGGTACGATGTTCGTAATATGGTTATGTTAATATCATCACTGCCAATTCCTTCAAAGATGCAGTAGTGAACTTATGAATCAATAGTTAACTGAAGAAATATTGGAATTTTCATAACAATATTTGATAAAAATAATATATATATATATATATAAATACACCTAATTTTCACGTACATAGACGCAAGATCGAGTCTTGTGTCTTGGATTTTAGAACTACGAGAGTCATTATGGTCTGATAAAAAACCCAGACCTGTGGATCACATAAATATTTTTGTCGGTGTGGGTATGGAACCCGCGGCCTCTCGTTTCACAGCCAGCGTCTAACCAACTGCGCTACGGAGGATGTAGCTATATGTCCTTATTACTGGCTAAATATACACGACTTTTGTGATTCACAGTCCCGTTGTACCCGTCCCTATAATCTTTGAATTTTACGTCCCTTCCGCGTAATCAAAGGGAACTGGTGTTTCATTCGCCTCTGTTTGTTTGTTGTTCAGCAATTTGCGCTGTATCCGAGTGATATTTCCTTTTACTTAAATATGTTTGGGTAATCAAATAAATGGTTCGTTTGAATTGCTGAGGCTGACAGTATTTGCTCATTACTTGTATTTCTATATAAATTTGTAATTTAAGTAAGTATGACATAAGTGACATAAATGGATAGAGCGGAAAGCGATTAGTGTTCCGACGTAAGTGGTGCGCGCGCTCCAGTAAGTATACCGGGTATCTCAAGACTGCTACCGAAAACGAAGCCAGGTGGTAGTTTTAGTGACTACAAACACAACGCAACTAAAAATTTCGCAAAGAAGCGCGACAATGATTTGTTATGATTTTTTAAATATCGTCATTTTTGGGTGGTAAATCCATAGTTTTTGCTAAAATTATGATTAAAACACTTTTATACCTTAGATTATTTATAAATAAAAGGGTATACACTATTATTTTAGGAAAAAATGTATTTACCACCCAAATATGGTCATAGGAAAAAAATAACAAAAAAAAAATCGTCACTTTATTTTGTAACTTTTTCTATTGCATTGTGTCTGAAGTCGCTTAAACTACCAACCGGCTTCGTTTTCGGTAGCAGTCTTGATATACCCTGTATTTAGTCGACGCTCGCAACTATTTTGATAAAGCATTATTGTATTATGCCAGAATGAATAAAAATGAAGATAATATTTTTTACCACCATTTAGACGTTTCTGTATTGAAATTTTTGTTTTCAAAATTGCCCAAAATGGCCTTAACCAATGCGCCATTTGTGTTGATTATGCGATTTACAGAGGAGGGGTTAATCCAATTTCATCAATTTCTCTCTCTCAAGGTATTTCAGTTACAAGACTTTTTTTATTGCAATGAATGGCGAGACCTGCATGCCGTTCGCCTGATAGTTACCGAAACAACCGCTCACGAATAGTGGCAACCTCAAACAACACCTCGAATTGCAAAGCAATGCTTGACAATCCACTGCGGTCGCCATCCTGGGACGAAAGATGTTAAGTCTCAATATGTCCAGTAATTCCAGTAGTATGTTACTCTGGCTACAATGTCCTTCAAACCGAAATACAACAATGCATTTACACTGTTGTTTGGAGGGAGAAATTGACATTGCGGTGGTACCTACTTTGGCGGCCTTTCACATATGAGAGTCCTACCACCAGTAAAACATACTTTTTGCCCATTAGTATTTTGCACTACATGTAAAAATAAACTGATAAATGACCACATAACATTCATTAGAGTACACCTATTCATAAATGTAAGGTTGAAAAGAAGCGCGTTAGGATGTAATCTATCATAGGTTAGAATGAAGGTCCCGCAATGTATCTCTGTTGTGCTTAGTCATTAATTATCAGGTTAATGGATTAAAACGTAGACCTATTTAAATTTTATATTTTATGTGTGTATATATAATATTATGTATTATAATTAATATAGGTATATTTATGCATATAATAAGTATAATATGTATTTTTATGTACATTTATTATAATCATAATTTTAGTTTACATTATATGTTATTTTAAATATACTTGCTTCATCTCTTCCGCCCTGCAGTGGGACGTATATGGGCTGATATAAAGATTCATTATATACTTATTTATTCTTTACTCTTATTTAATTCAGATTGTAATTCTAATATAAATATGACATGCTCTATATGCATGCCACTAAAATATTGCTGAACCAATTCCACATTGCAGTTAAGAAAAAAATAAACACATTATCGCCCGAATACTGGAACGCCATTCAAATAATAAGTTGCTCTTAACAGCGCACGGGCCACTTAGCCAGTACATTTAAGCGGAATTAACGTAGTTAAGCGCATTGCGTTCCAGTATTTGGGCGTATAGCTATCAAATATAAATAAATCAATAAGACCAATAAAAATATCATTCTTGAAGTGTTAAGGCGAGGTGCTAAGCACATCGATTTGCCAACTTTCCAGACACCTAGTGCGCAATTTGGCGGATTATTTTCTGCGTAGAACCAAACGATGTTTATTGAACGTAGATTTGATTCGTATCTGGAATGACTCGCACGGGTATTTTTTGGTTTGTGATTAAATCGTATTTTGCGTAGATTGGAACGTAGCGGAGTATATTGTCACATTTGTTTAGTAAGTGATGAATTTTGCGGTATTGTGATTCATATATTTTTTAAATTCCAATTATGATCTATATAATATTAGGGAGCTATTTTTAAATTCAGTAAATTTTAAGTGAATTTTATACTATTAGAAAACAATCAACTATAATATAGGGGAGATAGAAATAAAATAATTAAAAAATCTGAAATCATTCAACAACCGATTAAACTAACACAAACTATAATTATAAAGAAAACAGAATGTAAAAAAACTCAGAATCGTAACATTATCGAATCGAATCGAAAAATAAAACGATTGTTTATAGAAACGATAAAATACTATAAGTAAGTATAAGTTTTTTGTGTTTCCATAGAAATGTAAAAGCTTACTTTTTTTTGTTCAAATCTTAATATTATTCAGAGTTTATTTAACGACATAAAGTTATGGCATTGGACAAAGTCTGTCTGTAACTTAATAGAATTAGCGATTCGGTTTCATAACTAGCAAGGTCAAACAAAGCGTTCTAAGAAAGTGAGGAATTTCTATTAAATCTGTATTCAGAATTGCCACTCCATCATCCATACTAATATTATAATGGAAAAGAAACTGGATGTCTGTGACCATTTGAAACTTAATCTCTAAACCGAACGTGAATATTTTTTTATTTACGCGTAGACTGAGACCATTGTGTTATTTTTCTTCTGCTTCGGTGGCGTAGTTGTACTACGATATAGTTACAAAGCTGAGGTCTCAGTTTCTGATCCCAAGTTGCGCAAAGAGATATTAGATTTTTTTATTAATTATCAGCCCGAAGTCAAGAATTCGTGCTAGGTATGGCGATAGGCATATCGTAGGACAGAGAATAAAAGGTTGAATGTGGGTATCTGGGCACATTTGCTTCACCTTCTAAGGACAAAAAACATGAGCTCATGTATGTATCTAAGACAGAGTCGGCAATGGAGTGAATGGAGTGAAATACCAAAAAACCCGGGCAAAACCGGTCCAAGTGAATAGTTCTAATAAAATCAGTATTCAGAGTTGGCTGTCTATCATTTGTAACATGTACGATGAGTTAATTTAGTGTCATGAGTCGCCTGACAGACTTTATGAGATATCAGACATTACGCTCAATAGACATGTCGTAGTCGTATCTTCATGCGTTGGTTTTAATAAAAACTATAACTAGTAATATTAGTTTTAATGCCACATTCCTTATTTATTGCGATTATGCCGATTATACTATAACAGTAGAAAAATCGTGAGGTAACCTTCATACCATAGCAGTTTGTAACATTTTTTAATGTATGTAAAGCCCACCAACTCGCAGTATGTACCATGTACTCGAGGCCCATGATCTGAAATATATTATGCTGATGAATTACAACTCCCGATTATAATTATAAGTTAGTAACTTTGTTTTTTTTTTCTCGTAGGTAGAAAAGTAAGCGGTCGCCCGATGAAAAGCTGCTGCTGGTAATTTGTATTGGCAAGGGCATTGTACAGGCAACTTGATGTTTAAAGTATGGTGAATATTCTAAGGCGGGAGTTTATTTCAGAGTTTCTACCTGCGAGGTATGACACTGAAAATATTTCCTGCAGTATGTGGGTCAATTTTGTACTAGTCATAGCAGGGTGAAATAAATGGAATAATTAATTATAGCAGGAGAAATATGCCCTGCTGAATTTTATAAAAGGCTGTAAAATGCGAATGAACTCTTTTTTACTTTAGGTCATTTAAATGACGAAAAATATAATTAATTAAAGAATAAAACATATAAAAATTCTGCTGGTGGTAGTTGTCTCATATGTGTGAGGCCGCCTGGGCACCTACCACCGTAATGTCTATTTCTCTCGCCAAACAGCAGTGTAAATGGACTCTTGATTTTCGAATTTTAGAACATTGTACCCACTGGATATTGTAACTAGACATATTGAGACTTATTATGTTATGGCTCAGGATGGCGAGCACAGCTTGCAAGCATTGCTTTGTAATTCAAGGTGTTGTTTGGTTTTGCCACTATGCATGAGCGGTCGTAACGCTTATCATCTGGCAAATGGCACGCTCGTCTCGCCATAAAATGCAAAAGATATATGTATATGATTAAATAGCCTTTATAGAAATCTGCTGTTCTAACTGACAAACTACTGACAGACTATCGAAATAATTCATCAGTGCTCGTTTGTGCGATGTATCTTTTGTTAATTTCACTAGATTTCTCGAAGAACAGGAATCCATTCGCTTTCAAATGCGTGATGCTATCATAATCACTGCTCTTGTTATTATCCTAGTGCGGTGATCTACAAAAAGATTTTGATTTCGCACATTACACTCATTATTTGTAATGGGAATTATTGCTATTTCAAATTAACATCACCATCTTGTTATTTTTGAGCCGTAGCATACTCTATATTTCTGATATTGCTAAGAACTTGCTAATAAATACATTATTACCATTTTTCACACACATCACACTGACTACAATTGTAAATTTTTTCAAAAATCTCAAAATTTTGCTAATTTATCTGTATCAGCCCATATACGTCCCACTGCAGGGCACGGGCCTCCTCTACAATCGACAGTACGGTTGAGAGTGTTTAGGCCATATAGTCCACCACGCTGGCCTAGTGCGGGTTGACAAATTTATATAGATTGTAAAGTCGCTGGATGCAGCCGCTTCCAACAGATCGATGTAGAGATTCTTAGAGGAGGTCTATATTCAGCAGTGGACTTCCTATGCTGAGATGATGATGTTGATGATGATATAACTTGTGACACGTTAGTATCGACTTTACTTGCTCCTTGTGATTAATGGTGCTATTTATTCCAACACTTCAATTTGCCTTATGGGTTTATAAGCAGCATGTATAGTGTGTAAATCACGAGGTCCTGCATCGCACTACCAGGTTGGATAATATTCTGTCTGGCTTGATTTGCAAAATATCTTAAATTTTCATGTCTTTGTTTGCTTCTTTTCTAGACTGTCCTAAGTAAATATATTAAAAAATGATGTTCTTCTTTTATAAGAATCCTCGTGCTCCCCAATGATAAAGATTAAGCTCAATATATAAAAGTGCAGGTTTTATAATCGCAAGCCTTGGAGTCTAATATGATTAAATTTATTAACAGAATAAATGAGAAAGAATCGTGCGATATCTAGATATTGTCTGAGATAATCCGATGTTCTTGAGATACTGTATACAGTCTGCAATAGGGCGGCTTTTGTCCTTGGTCGCGTTAACTTGATACAACAAAACTATGTATAATGACGATGGAATACAGAGAAATGGTGAAAATTAAGGCAATAGTTTCAAAATTATTGACAGCCTTCCCCGCCCGGTGCAGTTAGTCAGACCCCGCCTATGAAACAGAATTCGCGGGTACCTTGCACCGAGACAAATTTATGTAAGCTTCTGAGGTCTGGGTGTGGGTCCGAAAATTCTTCCGTAGTTGCTGATACCCAAAGCAAAATAGTGTTCGGTCAGAACTAAATACGTGAAAGATGGAAAGAAAAAATAATAATAAAAACTTACATGACGGTTACACTGCGGGCGGTAGTTTGAGTGGTAGATCTGGAATAAAGACTGCGATATTTAATAGGTCAACTACATTGAGGTGGTACCACTCTCTTGCTGAAAATTTACGTGATGAATTTCTTTTAGCGTATGAGATTAGCGGAGGCTTAATTTACGAGTAAGATATTTGTGTTAGCCTGACAGCCATCATTGTATTTAGGGTACACGAATCACAATATATGGCACGTTCATTTCTGATCTGAAAATGTGTTCCAAAGC
The DNA here is from genome assembly GCA_023078785.2 of Hyles euphorbiae. NCBI lineage: Eukaryota > Metazoa > Arthropoda > Insecta > Lepidoptera > Sphingidae > Hyles > Hyles euphorbiae. The sequence continues at coordinate 8,148,891 of CM041035.1, forward strand.
TAAACTTGGTTAATTCCAAAAATATATTAACCATTCGTCCAACTAATGCTGTCAGTTTGAAATTATTCATCGTAAGTTTCAGATCGGAATTATGCAGTAAATATAATAATAAAACAATTAATAATCGCAACATTGTACACCATTTAGGCATCTTCCACAACGATGCGGAATGATACGTGCCAATCAAAACCGGTATAAATTAATAATTAATACGGTCGATTATTAACGGTTATGCGTAGTATAGTAGTGTCAACAAACCCTCGCTTCCCTGTGCTCCTGGCAACCCCACCACGTAGAAAGTGAATGTGATTATCCACCACGGTCCGCGAGCGAAGCGTGCGCGCAACACACGCGGCCGGGCGGTGAAACACGTCGTACGCCGCCATAAAAAACGTCTTCGAATTTTGAATTTCGAACTCCTATTCTTTCGTGCCAGTGCTTCCAGCTGAGAAAAATGAAGATTTTTATTATTTTTGGTGAGTTATCTTTTTTTTATTTTTTAAAAATATGATGCGTTCATAAATAGGTTAATTTCTATAAATTGAAAATGGAATTATGTGCGGACAATTGTAATATTTTTGATATGTTTTTATGAGTGTAGCTGTAATTTTATTTGCTTGTCACTATCAATTTTCTTTACATAAATAAAAATATTTTATAAACTACCGTCAATGCTCAGAGATCCGCAACGTCATATTTATAGCCCCGAGCTACCGTTTAAAGCGGCTTGCGGTATAAACAAATTACTTGCGGCTGAACATAGACAAGTTTATTTGTATAGAGAAATGTCTTCAGTTATTGTTGAAGTCCTTTGAGCGAGGAGAATTTCCCGTCCAATGCGATCCGTCGATTATAAAGGCATTCTATTGTTTGAACAAGGAAACCGTTGTGAATGGGACGATTATGGAAAATGTGAAGTGCACTTGTATTGTGCATTCGTATGAAAATATGCATGAAAAATCAAGAAGAGTAATGGAGTTTCTTTGCAAGTTTTGGCGTCGTTTTTTTTGTGTAGTAGGTAGGTATGATTGATATGAGCAATAAATACCGCTTGTTACTCTTTGGAAACATAGGAATAATTAATAAGAATGAAATTTATAAAAATATATGAATATCTCATCATTAATGTTTGTTTTTGTATTTTTTGTGATTAAGGTGTCATCTTTTGATACTACTAAAATAAAAATAAAATGAATGTGATTAAATCTCTTCATTAGATTTATCATATTACTTGCTTAAAATTTCATAATTCTAAACAAAGAAGCATTTAGAGTATCAAACGCTACAATTTTATGTGTATACGCGATAATTTTTTAAGTAGGTCTAGATCGCTATGAGACTACGAGGATTCGCGATAAATAGTCAAATGATCCGTGAGCCAGATTGTGCAGAAATACAAAACTGAATTCATGATTGATGATTTATGGAAAATCAATATACCCAGCGAGGAATCGACTAAATAATTTTGAAAAAATATATTTGGTAATGTTGTTACTAAGGATCTATTTCTCGAAAGTAATGATAAACGCAAACTAAACCGATGAGGTTATTTTAGGCAAAAAATTTGTTCTTCCGTTTCTGAGAGTACTAGGAATTTTGAAACTTCAAAAACTTAAATAATTAAGCAAATAAATACGAAAGTGGCCACGTGTCGTAGTGAAAATTAGGGCCACAGTGAGACAAAAATTTGGTCCAATTTACCAAATTACGTATTGTATGCATGAGCATTTGTGTGTTTTTCGCCACAATTATCGGCTTCGATTACTCGCTAGGAATATTGATTCTTGAAAAATCGTTTGTGGTTTTATTTAGTATATTGGGCTCGCCCTCATCACTACTTTAATTATTTTGCGTTATTTCTCATAGTACCGGATTTGGCCGTCCACGCCTACTTGGCAAATTCAACCTATAACAAGTTATTTTATTTTAAAATTAGAGAATGGAGACTTGGAATGCTTTCCAGTTACTGAGACTTTACTGAAATATCATGAAAATATCTGGTCACAAAGCGCTAAATACTGGAGGAAATAAACGACGAACATAATATAAGAAAACCCATTCAATATTTGCTTTTAAATTATCCAGTCCTAATAGAACAATCTCCTTAGGGATCCCGCCTTTATTACCGTATAATAGAACGCTATTGTGACATCCAAGCCAAATTAAACGATATCCTATATCCATCAGCACAAGGTATGAATTCGATTAACTGGTAATAGCTTAATAATATGTATCAGGAAACATGAAGACCTAAAGTATTATAACGATGTTACACAAAAAACATAATTGTTTCTTGCGATATTGCGTTTGTAAGCTACCATTTAGAATCGTCGTATTGTGAAAGACATCGTTTATTGGTATATACTGCCATCCGATCAACGCCCTTATGCTGATGTAAATAAAGGTTAAGTCTCAGTGATGTCGTGTGTGAAGATATCTACCATTCCACATACAATGCAACATCTCTAACAAGCTCTCTTACGGTAATAAGAAACGTCTATGAAATGCCAATGCGTTGTACCAAAATGTTTTAGTAATAAGTTTCAGTATGCATGCTGAATCCAATTCCATATTGTAATGAATTCTACTAATACCATTACCAAAACTTATTAATAACAACAATAATGTTTTATTCTTTAATATATATCAGTGATTGACTAGTCGATTCAGTTTAGGAAAATAATAAATAAGTACCCACAAGACTGAAAATTTTGTTGTCTTGAGCCAACCTTCAAAAAAATGAAAAGTTGGCGCAGAAGTATGTCTTACTTACCCAACGTGAGGAAATTTTTGATTTTTGAAAAAGAAAAAAAAACCTTCAAATGCCCTAATTATTGTGACATCATTCGTTTGTAAACAAATCACAACTTCTGTAACTCTATATTTATGTATATTTTTAATAGCTGGCTTAAGTTCAAAACAAGCAATTAAGGGCTATTGAAGGCCATCGGGATAAAATACAAGGCCGTGTTGATTGCGCCTTTTAAAGATTTCAAAAACTCAATTTAATTTAACTATACAGTTTTCGAAAGAATATTGCTCGTATATTTTATTTTTTGTTTACATTTACAAATTAATATAAACATTTTATGTGGTTGTTTACGCAGTGAAAAATTAAGTGAGTAATATTAAAAAAATATTTTCTAATTTCAATACATTTTCATTTTGGTTTAATTTTATCAGCATTGTAATTAATTTACCCTAAGACTTTGTAAAAGCTTTATAATCAATTAATTCTATCTCACAACCTAGCTCAATATGAATTTAGATATATCTAATGTTTTTCGAGAGAGGTCCCAGGCATACAGGTTTCATCATAATATTTTCCTTTACCTTTATAGCAAACGGTAATTAATTACTATGAATGTACACGTAACTTCTAAATGTCAGAGGTGTGTGCCCTAGGATCGTAGTCACGACTTGTGTCTTGCATGCTATTTCGTTTGCTACTAAGTTTTAGCTTCTATAAAATCAGCTTTTTATTGCCAAAAACTTGAATTGACGTAATTTTCGTATTACATGCAAAAAAAAACAAAAGATCAGAATAATTGGTTGTGTATTATTTTTAAGGGCATTTCATTGGTCACTCTTTTGTCTTATTCTTGACTATAATATTATTTATTTAATATATAAATAAAATAAACAAATAAAAAAGGAATTGTCGAGTCAATTTCTCGCAGTATTTGAAAATATTTCCATAAAGTAAATAGATTGCGTACAGCTCAAAAAATATTAGTACAGTTCACGCGAGACTACTCGTAGTATGAATTTTATGCGTCTGTACATTGTTGTCGTTTTCGCCCGATATCTAATTAGAGCTATAAATCCATTTGTGTGCACGCAGACATGTTCACATCCCGTTGCGATTAGGAAAATTGTAATTCATTAGTTGTTTACACTTTTCTTGTTAGCGAAATTGTTTTTCACGGTTGGAGAAATAAAACCGACTTTGGACGGTTAATGATAAATAATTTTGAACACCTATTTTCATGAACACCTATTTCATCGTGTAATTGTTTTACTATCCTGTCCTTTTTTTAGAAGGACGAAATTGAAGATAAAATTGTTATTTAAACAAAAACTAACTTAATTAGAAATCAAGTTTCCGATATCTGTACTCCCTTAAAAAATACTTTTCATGCATATAAAAAGGGTACAGCATGAAGTGCTGTGTAATTAATATCAATTAAAATATTTCATCTTAAACCCTTATATGTAATTAGATTTAAGCTATATTTAGTGCGGCGTCTTCAATCATTGTTTCGACACGACAGCGTTAACGAAGCGCGGCGCAATCTTTGTTGACGACATTCTGTTTAAAACGCTGTTGCATGCGCGTGATTTATGTATTATCTTCACACCTTTTATAATAAGGCGTAGACGGATGTGCCACTAATTAGATCAACACATTCTTCTTCTAATTAAATGGGTTTGGCGAAAAAATCCGGGTAACTTATGGTAGTGAACGCAAGTGTATTGAGTTTCGGATTTTGCCACTGTAAATCCGGGGCTTAGTATGCTGGCTTATAGTGTTGACTAGCTAGTAGCTTCCAATATTTCGCTGTTTCATTCTTTATTCGCATTGCAAATACTATTATGAATACTTAAGACATTTTACGTGCCAGTGTTATTTGAAAACATCAAATCCCCGTCCACTTCTGTAGTAAATAACTTCCCAGCATAGAAAGAAACAAGGAAAAACACAAACCGGCCATTTTCTTTCCTTTCCATTGTTCCCTACGAAAGCCTCCGTATGTTAATTACACCTTTGCCTTAGATCAGTATCTTCGTTAGTGTAACCGACCTTGCTCCAATTTAGGTGCTAACACTTACCGATTGGTGGCTTTTCACGTGGGAACACAAATTTGAATGTTTATCTAGTCATAATGGATGCATAGATTTTGTTCATTTCTGAAGACTAGAACAATGCGTGTATGTTTTTGCATGTACAGATTGATAAAGACTTCGTTGAGGTAATTTTATACAAGGGTGAAATATTTACTGTGAATAATTTTATCCATTCTTCAAAGTTCAAACTTACACATGTTCATGCTCTTATTCTCAAAGGGATTGGCAGATGCAGCACTAGTGCTATTTTCGGTTCCAGCTTATTTCCTTTCCAATACTCGGTCTGCCCAAAATGGGATATCTGATAAATATTCCAGCATCGGACAGTTCATATGAGTCTATAATTTTTTGTCAACACTTTTCTATCACTACGTTGGATCACTGCTCTTTACAATTATTTGGATAATAGTTTTGTTTACTTCATATCAAATCTTTTATCATTAGAAAAAGGCAAATTGCACCTTTTCAGAAAAACACATAATTTTCGAATAATAAATGATTAAAGGCGTGAACAAGTACACAAGTTTCTTTGTAGACAAGTTACTTAGAAGCTTAACAATGGCTTGATGGATGAGTGTGGGTGTTATGTGTAATCAATGCTTGAAGTTTTTCGTACTCACATGCTGCCATTCTTTGCTATGACAATGATCATTATTATTATTGTCATTACACCTTAACTATGAGTCTGTAAATTAGTAAGGTGTACAGAAAACATTGCGAAAAACTTTACGCAAATTTTTACAAGAATTTGGAGGTATAAACACAAAGTAGTAATTTTCTTGAGATAGTGGCAATAACAGAGTAGTTGATATTTAAAACTCTAATGATACTGATTCATCCCACACAGTTTCCTGTATTTTAAAATTATCTTATTATCTGATTATAAAAAGCTACTGTTAATACAATTTTATTTTGAAGAAAAAGTATCCGTTTAAACTATCAGAGGTATTGTCAGTAAGGGACATGCAACATCTACGGTTTGACATACAATGTCGACCAGGAAACCACAAATTCTTAAGCCAATAACATGTGTTGCAAAAACCAAATTGTGATTGGGTTCATTATAATTTAAGTGGAACATATTATACAAACATTTTGGAATTTGAAAAGAACATGTTTTAAAATAAATATAAATATATTTAAACTGAATATACTTTTGACCTGATTTAATCTTTCGTCTCTATTCAACAAATTTTGATGCAATTATGATAATTTAGTCAAGATGTAACATTTCAGCTTCCTGTAATATATTATGCTCAGTAATAATTCTCTGATAGCATTCAACCCCAATTTTAAGGAAATATTGTACATTAAAATATCATACTTCGTATTCACAATTAATTCCCACAGTTTAATTACCATCTAGGTATTGTCAATTCCAGACAACACCAACAATCTCAGACAATACGGATGGGATTTTTGTGCTAATTTGTGACTTATCCGGGCACAGATCTGGTCAACCATTTTGTTCCATTGTTCGCGTAGTACATTTCAGAAAACGACCAGACGTACAAGAAACAAATCTATTCTTTTGTTTTATCAGGCAATTATGCTAAGGTCATCCCAGGTATTAAATATTATTTTCTCGCATTTGGAATGAAGACAATGTGTTAGATGACATTCTCCATTTAGTTGAATGTGGTATCCCTTAACGCAATTGCAAAAGTTGTATTCGCCAGTTGGTGAAGGATGACTGCCGAGGCTGCTGATTCGAATTCCAGTTCACATCTCTGACTTGTCGGAGTCATGTGTGTATAAACATTTCTTCCATCCCAAAGAGATTTACAAGAAAAAATATTTTAAAGAATTTTGAAGTTGTTAACCTTGAATAGGTTATTATGGTGGATTATAGATTATCACCTCTTATTTGTACCTATGGCATATTCTATGACCTAAATTGATAACTTCCTTTCAAAGGAGCTACTTTACAACCACGCTGTATTTTGTAGGACAATCCATACATAGACATTCTCGTATTCCAGTACAACTTCAAACGTCCACATTTTGCAATACAATCGCATTTGAATCTTAACCTTGCAATGAGATATATCTTTAGTACAAAGGCAAAACAAGCGTCGGGCATGGGAACTATTTAAAGATCGATATCGAATAATTATTGTATTATCGTCAGTACTTTGCATTGTATTACTACAACGTAACAGTATACAGTGCAGTATTCGCCGATGTAACATTTTCTTTTACCATCTGAAACAAATATGCACAGGTGAATACGAAACGCGAAAAATTTGGTATGTCACCATGGTCGCCATATAGGCGAATAGGGATGTTCTACAATCTACATACTATATACTACACGTTGGAAAATTAATCTAGAAATCTCGATAAATCCCGTAAAAAAATTTTTACGTCTCACTTAGACTAACCATAATAATTATAACATTATCTTTCAGTGTTAACCCTTACATTTTCATTAACCTTGCCTAGCCTAAAGACATTATTGGTCAAAACTTAATCACATTAATGACCTTTATAATTACAATTAACTAAAAGCATTTACACAAAGTTCTTCAGATCCCACCTCTATTACCCGTATTTGCCTCCTATCGGTGAAACTCCGGCGGTTTGGGGTTAGCTATAGGTCAAATAACTTGCAAACTTAATTCAACGGTTCTAAGCGATGTTTCTACCGAGAGCGATGAAGCGAAATCTTTGTATAAAACAAGTAAAATTGTGCTATAAACTGGTCGACTTTCGTGCTACTACGTTAGCGATTGAGTGTAACATTATTAAATATACGATTTAATCGTTTTATGTTTGTTACTTAGTAGATATGTTAATTAATATATACAACAGTTGCACGTGTATGTGGGTGTGTTGTCTTGTGTTAAGACACTTTATTTCTACAAAACTTGGACTCGTAACACATATGTGTTCTCACTCATAATGTAGTGGCAAATTCCGAAGTTTATAGTTATAATTAGAGTGATGACTCTAATATATATTTTGGTAAGGATTCGGAATGCAGGCTCTCATATTGAGACATATTGAGACTTAACATCTTATGTGTCGGGATGGCGAGAGTAGTGGAATGCCAAGCATTTGTGATTCATGGTTTTGTTTGGTTTTGCTACTATCCATGAGTGGTCGTTTCGCTTACCATCAGACGAGTGGCATGTTTGTCTTGCCATTCATAGTAATAAGAAAAATGCCGCTGTTAAATTTTGACTAGTTAACTGAAAGAAATTCTTATGCCCTTCGCTTAATTATGCTGGGTAATTAATTTATACCGAAACACTTATATAACTGAAACTAACAGGTCTAAGTAATCCTCAACGTTAAGCACCTAACTTATGTAACATGCCGGTTAAATACAAGTAGATCTATAAATAAATGTTACATAAATTATATTCAGAAACTGAGTCACGGTCGAGAAGATATGTGGCTGACATTTCATAACTTTTAACCTTACTTGAAACTGTTAGATGGTTAATATGTACACATAAAATAGTCAGAGCCCAGAAGTGTTATTGTGCTATACTTGTAAGAGACTAACTTTTTTAAATTCATGAATTTAATAAATATCTATCATCACTTTTAAAACAACAACAAATATTAAATTTGAGAATTTTTAAATCTTATTTACCGTAGCAATGATGGGTTGCAAAGAAGCTGTAATTAGTGTCATTTTATTAATAAAGCATACGCAGGATATTACACAAAATTAGTAAGACAATAGTATTCACACATTACCAACGCAATTATATGTTACATATACGCAGCGATGTTTTAAAATAGCATAAATATTATTTAATTATTAATTTAGAGTAATAATTTTGATAATTGTTTTAATTGGTATTTAATTATAATAATCACCCAACAGTCACATACATAGTCCTGACCCCACACTAAGATCGAGTCTTGTGTCGTGGGTATCAGGAACTACGAGAGACTTTTCGGTCTCACAAACACCCAGACCCGGAAGAAATATTTGTGGGCCGCACAAACATTTCTCTCGGTGCGGGGATCGAACCCGTGGCCTCTCGTTTCACAGGCGGCGTCTAACCAACTGCGCCACGGAGGCTGTCAATCAATTATATTTAAAATATTTAAATATATTTGCATGATAATTTATTCAGACCATGAAAATAAAATAGGTGTTTAAGTTTATATATGACTTTTTAATTGTACTTGGAATGAGACCTCAAGTCATTTAATCAGCAACATATTACATTCCTGTACATATCAACGTAGAAAAATAACTACCTATATATTCATACTAAAATGTACAAAAAAGTAGACATAAACCAACCATTTCACAAACATAATGAATGTTGCAAATATATTCAAAGGGTAATACCTAATTCAGAACGTTCATACCAAGTCTATGCCTAAGTCTATATGGCAAACACTACCGTCTAGACTCAAGAGCCCTGGCACTAGGTTATGACGTAATATCCTATCAGGGTAGCTATTTAGTGGCAGGATATGAGACACGGCGCGAGATTGTGCGCTATATTGACAGAAATGAGGATTTATTAAATTTTGCGGCTAACCTTATATTACTTGTGGCTTTGGAGGTTTAAACTGTTTAATCATTGATGTAATATGTTTTGGTTTGGCTTATGTTTTGGTAATAGGATATATGTAGACTGCGACTAAAATAAAGCCGGGTAGTAGTTTAAGAGACTACCAATATAATGCAACATTTTTTTGTGATATTTAAATATTATCTTGTGTGGATGGTAAATTCATAGTTTTTGTTAAAATAATAATTTAAGCCTTTGCGTACCAGTGTGTCTTAAAAAATGAAAGAATGTACATTATTATTTTAGAAATATGACGATCGGAAAAAAATACAAAATGTACGTTGTGTTTTTTGGGTAATTTTTAGTTGCGTTGTGTTTGTAGTCACTAAAACTATCACCTGGCTTCGTTTTCAATCGTAGTCTAGTTATACCCTGTAGTATCATTTTGTCAATAGATTTTGCATTAATTTACTATTGCAATTCGCATGCTGGTTTGAATGGATAATTTAGATAACAAATACACGTACGAATATAGATTTGTACATAACTGAAAACCTTTTTATATCTTAATAAAAATAACATTTAACGACTAGACACAAAACCCCTTTAAAAGGAAACCCATACCTTACAATGTAAGATCAAAGAATGTGGTTTAAAAAGCATTAAATCTGTCAGATTGATACAATGTTTCTCTTGGAAGATTATCGAAATCTCCTTAGCGCCCGGCACCCGTCTATTAGGAAAAGTAACGTAAAGTAGACTCGAGAGGGCTTTTAAACCGACGTGTTTATGCTCTTACCAATTTTTTATTGTATTTGAAAATTGGCGCTGTACTTATTTACAAATAAAGGTAATCCATAGGCTTACTGTTACTAAAATCTTAAAGCTTATTACTTGTCATAAGATTTTCAATTTAGGTAACTTAATTGTACTTTTATCGCTGATTCGTTTTGCTGTATCGTATGATTATTCAGATATTAGATAGCCCATTTTTTCATTTCTACTAGGCTTCAGCAATCTAGCAGGTCGATGTAGAGATTCTTGGAGGAGGCCTATGTTCAGCAGTGGTCTTTCTGTGAATATAGAGTGAAAGACAGAGAGACATAGAGTACGCCAACAATCTCTTGAATTGATGTTAATTAATGACATATAAAAAACGATTCCATGAGGTGTGGCATATTAAATACATAATGTTTACACAAATTACAATCTTTTAAAGCAATTTGAGTCGTTAATGTTTTAGACATCCATCACTAAAAATAATTTAAAAGTAATATCATTTTCAGCTATGTTTATGGGTAATTAAAAATATCAATCATTAACATTGAACCGTTTTCTTTGATTTATAAAAGGTGTCCGGCCCAGCTTCACTCGGGCATAATTCTGTGTTTTTTTTACACAGACCATAATACCAATATTTGAGGATAAAACCCTAATAATTAATCTTTGATACGGTAAAATAGATTTTTAATTAGATGTAGTGATTCCGGAGATTATAACTGACATATATTTTGTTGTTAATTAACAGCATGTTACTAGAGATTTGATTTCCCGGGCTCAAAACATCGGGTTTCATTTTAATAAAGTACAGATTTAGCGGGCTTCTATTATCTTTTTATGAGTTATAAAATTTTTAAATGATTTCTTTGATATAAAATTCGCGATTTACTTTGCTTATTATAATTTATGGACGGCCTATATACCTAGATGGATTACATTTTTTTATTAATATTTTTAAAACACGATGAGAAAACTCGCGTTAATATATTTTTTATTGAAGAGAATAGGAGGCAAACAATCCACTTCATTATTTATTTATATATGCTTTATTGTACACCAAAATAAAAGACGCATACAAAATACTTAAAAACTAAAGGCATGGATACAATAGGCGGCCTTATCGCTAGCTGCGATCTCTTCCAGGCAACCTTTGGATGGACTGGATTATTGTGAAATTGAAATATAGGGTAGGGTATATTATTATAATTAGTTATAGTTGTATACAATAATATTAAAGTTATATCTAGTGTAACAAGCCGCATCAGATCCGCGTCGTGAATTAAGCTTTGAAAAAATATTTTCTATGCAATAAATCGCAACGTGAGCGTGCCATTCACCTGATAATTAATCGCCTGATAAGCGATACGATCGCTTATGTACAGTAGCAAAAATTACACCATGAATTACAAAGCAATGCTTGGCATTCCACTGCGCTCGCCATCCTGAGAAATACGATGCTAAGTCTCTACATGTTCAGTAGTTCCTCTGGCTACAACGTCCTTCATACCGGAACACAACAATGAATTTACACTGATGTTTGACGGGAGGAATAGACATTGCGGTGGAACCTACCCAAGCGGTCTTTCACATACATTTATGTATGACCTACCACCATACACCAGTAGCATCGTGTAATATTTACAGATACGTTCATAATTTAATGATATTTATAACTCGTCTGCTATCTTAAACTGTATATAAAATAACCATTTTACCCAGTGGTTTCTATATAAACAAATAAATGTAAATCAGGCGTACTATAGCACTTTGTCACTTCAGTAAAAAATCTCCATGAAATAAGCTAATATTTTATCATCTTTTTTCACAAGCAAGTACTCAATTTGCTGTATAAACTTTATAGTAATCTGCTGTAATACAAAGTTATGTATGCATAAGCTTCATGTAGCGTAACAGTATGTAACTTTTAATCGCATCGGCAAGTTATTTAGCTTTGGCGTTTTGCCAGCCCTCACTACGATGTCTACACAAACTTATCCACAACGACGCATAATGTGCATGTATTTAGTATAACAAGCCTTTAAATTAAAGTGCAATGTTTTAGTTTCGACTAAAATATAAGTCTTGATTGGCGTAGAAATTAGATACAAAATCACATTTTATGAGGTGTTAGTTTCTTAAATTGCAAGCAAGACGTTTGATTGGCGCTAAACTGTAGTCTCTCAGAAAATATATAAAATTATAATTATCTGTAGTGTTCATTTTTAATTGTTGCCATAAATATCATTCAAAAATAAAGAACTTTATAACTAGGTGTGTTTAAAACCTTAAGTTTAATAGTCCCGTAAAATGCTGTTGCAATATTTGATATTAGAGTAAATAAAATACAATTCAAAATATTGTAAAGACAAATATTTTCAAGACGCAGTTTTTAATATTCTAGTAAATCGCACAATACTTACCACGAGAATAATATCTAATCATCTCAGAACATGTTTCTCAAGAGAGAATCCTGCTAACCAAAATAAATTGATGTCCATATTTATTCATTATTAATCCTCGTTAAGAAAAATAGACCTATTTCTGAATCTCCAACGATACAAATACGGCCACTGATGATGCCGACACTGCCACGAAGCAGCGCGTATCAATATTGACACATGAAACGAACTAGTTATTTTCGCAGCCCGGCCAAATCCTCGAATCATGTCTCGTTATGTCGACGAACACGGCGCCTGTTTGCCAACGTTTTCGTGTGCAAACCTTCTCAATGTAAACCAGACGATTTGAAACGGTATCAAGTCGAACCTCTGCTTGAATCAGGGCTAATTGTACGTGATTTTTATATTACTACAAAGAACTGCAGTGCATCAAATTTTGCTGCAAATGCATTAATGTATGAATAGTAAGGCATTGATTTGCTAGAAGTAATTATTATTAGTTACTTCTGCATTAATGTTAAAATCCTTTTGAGTCGCAGAAAATTCGTAGCTGAAGATAGCACTTCCGTCAAATATGATCGCTTAATTGTTTACATGTGTAAAAAGGATATACCATAATTTCTGTATAATAACATCCATCCATCTATAGCTCGCAACGCGTGCTAATCGAAAAGCTCGTAGCTGCGTATTACGTTGCAAGATTGCGTTACATAGACCACTGATCAAATTAAGGAAAACCTTTTAAAAGATTTTGGTTCTCAGAATATTATTAGAATGATGTAAATAAATGAAAGATAATAAGATACGCAGCATATTTAGAACGCTATTAACATCTGAAATTATTACCGAAATAGTATTTCTTTTTTTTTTTTTTTTTTTTTATTGCAATGAATGGCGAGACGAGCAAGCCGTTCGCCTGATGGTAAGCGATACGACCGCTCATAAACAGTAGCAACATTCCACTGCGCACGCCATCCTGAGACATAAGATGTTAAGTCTCAATATGTCCAGTAGTTGCTCTGGCTACAATGTCCTTCAATCCGAAACACAACAGTGCATTAAGCAGTGTTATTTCACGGGAGAAATAGACATTGCGGTGGTACCTACCCAGATGGCCGCTCACATATGAGAGACCTACCACCAGTAATTATAACCACCATTTCGTGACAGCTAGATAATTATAGACACTAATTAACGCAATATATTATTTGGTTCATATTCCCTTTGAAAACCTAATTAAACTAGTGTATTCTAAATTATGTTGTGCAGAATTGATGTTCCTAAAGACCTTTGGGTTTATCTCAAAGAATGAAGGCGTGATGTCCATGAGTAAATGAATAAAAGTAATATAGGGTTGCACAAAGAATTCTAGTTACGAATATTTCTCCCTACAACGGGATACTGCATAATTAAACAACTTTTATTCCTCCAATTGCTTACATTACAGCGTTGCTTAGCCATTGTGTCCTTTTGTGTCGAACATAAATTTGCATCTCTTTGGTGGATATCGTTTCCATGTCCCCTTTGTGAAAGTTTCAAGAGTTTTTAAACGAAAATGAGGCTGAAGTAAACATTCTGTATATATACAGACATGTATTTGCTCTTCTTTCTCCTTTTTATAAATTAAACCACATTTATACTTCTCATTCGTATGTATTTTATATATTCTGAATTCCTAGTTTATCACTAACATTATTATAAATACCATCAGCCTAGTGTTGTCTACTGCTGAACATACGCCTTTTCGTTTGTGAATTTGTCTGATTACTAGTCCAATTTTCAACATCTTTAACTCTTATAATTTAAAAGTAAAGACGTGCGTAAAAATAACACATTTCCAAATATTTCGCCACATTTTACGACCTATTTCAAGCATTCATGACGAAACGGAATTAAACGACATTCCTTGCAGTTTTAACAATAATGTGAACAAGCCTAAAGGTTGCTGTTACTTCTCAGATCGTATTCATTCACTATCCCACATTTATTAGCGTTATGAAGGTCGTGTGAACTGGTGATTTAAGTTTTTTAATCTCTCGGGGACGCGCCAAGGTCGGTGCCGTCACGATCGACATTTCGATTTCATTGTTTATCGATATACATCCGGAGTATCGATTAAAGGTAATTGTTAAGTATCGAGTAACATTTGTAACGTAATAGGATTACATTATTTATATCTACGGCCTTATTCATATCAGTGGCTTAATTATCAGAAATCGTACGTCCATTCAACCAAATTTTATAGGACAAAAAAACTAAAACTTATCCTTAACTGTAAATTTCTTAAGGAAATACGTTGTTTTTTTTTTATAGTATTTGGATTATTCATTTTCAATCAAATAATGTAATGAATTATTTTATCTACAGTATTTTACGTCATATGGCACTAAATATGATTTAAAAAAAAATGGGGCTACCAACTTTGATAATTAAGCCAGTAAGCGATATACAGTTTTAAATCCTAATTGTAATTTATTATCTCCTTCACTCAAGCTGAATCCAAAAGCGTCTGAAAGGGACAAAACATGCGATAGATAAAATAGGTTTTAAAACTGTCTCTGAATAAGGTCGTTAGGGTTTGTTACGCGATAACATATTTTTGATTGTCGTAGTACTCTCTTCATCGCGCAAATGGTATGTATTTTGTCTTAGACAAAGATAAATGCAAACAATTAGACATAGGTATCATTTCTGTTTTATGGTCTTGAACCTAATGTGCCGTTCTATTTGTATTGTAGTAGGTCAGTTGTATCATTTGTACTTGGCTTTTTGGCTAATGATATCTATTTGTGTCATTCATTCTGTATAAGTGTATATTATTGTACGATTCTTTGTTTTTTTTCGTTAAGCCAGAATAACCCTTTTCATTTCTTTTTATTTTGTAGCTACAGCGTTCATTCCGTTTTATCTCCTAGCTTTCATTGTGCCCTCTTGAGTTAGATCTTCATACGTTGTGTTCATGATTCATAAAACACTTCCCACCTTTTTTATGATTTTTCAGTTCACCATGAACCAGTTCACCACGTCGTGTAGTTTATATAAGCAGTTCCAATTTATATTGCAAAGTCTTTTGATTCTGTTACCCTTGCTTTTAAGATGAAGATGTTTCTATAGGAATATCTATATCAATACATTCGATCTGTTCGTCGAATTTACATAGGCCGTATGTAAATACATATTTACCGTCCTAAGATTGTTCATCACTTAGATACCTTGTACTATTTACCTAAGCTAAGTTCTCTTGTAAGAAACCCCTATAAATTACCTTTGGAAACAAACAATATTGGAGGCAGGTCGATGTAATTTATCGCAGAATTAATCAGGGGATATCCATTTGTTCAGTTCAATACGGAGACTAATCAATTAGGCGCGCCCGTGCTGCTAAAGACTTTTCGGTCTTCATGAAATTTTATTAAATATCTGCCCTAGTTCATGGTGAAAATCGGGGTTGCATTTATTGCAATAGTATTAATTTATCATCATAATCATCATATCAGCCACAGGAAATCCTCTGCTGAACATAGGCCTCCCCCAAGGATCTCCATAATGACCTGTTGGAAGCGGCCTGCATTAATTATTATTGCAGTATTAATTTATGCAACATGGAATTGTTTCTTCGTTTGTTGACTTTTCCCTCAGTTATGGAAACCATTATTATGCGTAAAGCATTTTACACCCTAATCATTAATAATATTTTTTTGGATAATCATTGTATACATTTTTAGAAGCACATGAGCGAAATGTAATTAAGAAACCTAGTTGTCCGGATGTGGTGGTGAAATATTAATTGAAGCTAATAATAATTGTAGTTATTTTTTTAAATGTGTTCTTTTATTATAGTTACTGATCACATTTTATTTAATATTATTGAAGTTACTACTAATATTAACACTGTGACAATAAATCTTGTTCTTACTTTCTTTAAATGACCTGAAACTGGTAGTAATGTTTGATGACGAAATTCTTCGACAACAATGTCTAATTCCGGAACTTTAAATTCCCTGTATATAATTACGAAGATTTCTAGCTACCGGAAAATAATAAGCTTTCACCACAGCCATTTTGTGGTGAGGTAGAAAATATTGCCGGGATGGTTGCGGACAATCAAGTATGTGGCGTTTCGCACGGTGTTATATACCTAATTGTAATATATGTAGGTTCTCGACCACTTACCGGATGTATTGTACAGTGTAGATAACGGTATTTATAAGCACTTTGTACATGTGATACTTATACTTTGGTTATGTCGTAGAAACATGCGACGTAACATTGCAACTTTTGAATTTGAATAGCTATTTTATCGGCGCCACTAGGGCGCCACCAATTAATACTAAAAGATCTACAAAAAGCGCTGTCGTACTTCGAAAATAGAGGTGATGAATGTAATTGATGGAATAATAGTTATCGGGTCCTGCCTGTAAACGACTCGTTATTAAAAATAAAAAATATTTTGATTATCATTAAATTGATGTGGATAGAATACTCTAGCATGAAATGAAGCAAAAATTATACAAGACCAATTTACTTTTTATTAATAAATAATTTACGTTTTATGCAATATTGTATACAATCATGATGAAATCACTTTTCTTGACTTTCGCTTCGAAATACTAGCGTTCGTCAATGTCAAGAATATTCACATAAAAAAATATGAATCAATTTATAACAATTCATTTTTATGTTCTCACAACCAACAGTGTAATAAAATGAATGAAATATTGAACGAATGTTATATCCAACTTATCTTTACTAAAATATCTATGCCAGGAGTGGCATTGAGTATTATTTTTACAAATCTTTTTGCGATGTATAATTGTGGTATGTACTTTACTACGAACATAAGATCTAAGAAATTGTCAGATGTTACTAAAACCATGGATTTTGTAGTCTAAAAAACAAAGAATTATTATTATAGATAAGATCCTTAATTTTAATATTTAATTCATTTTGAATCAAGAATATTTGTTAAAGTAATAATTATAGGATGTCCAACCGCAAAGTTGACAGATGACCTAATAATTATTGCGAGAAGTTTCTGGATATAAATTTTAACAAGGAGCTCTCGAAAAGTTTTGGGCGGGCCTATATTATACAGCATTGGGTGTCTTACGACTAAAGATAAAAATGATGATATAAATTTATTTAAAACCCACTAAAGCATGAAGATAATAATGATGATGAAATCGATGACTTGATAGAAAAAAATTGATAATTACCTAGTCTAGATGTTGTCTATAAGATAGAGTGCACTCGCATAACATAAATGCATATTGTAACGTGTATAAAATGATGCCTGTAATTTATTCGCAGCCTTAACTGTATAATTATGTTCAATGCGACACCGATGCATCTCGGTAATCTATCCGTAAAAAGTAATCCAATATCCAATCGTAGGGTTGTACAAAAATTGTATAACGGCGGATTTATTAAAAGTTATTTTTTTATGCCTTGAATTTTGGATTGAAGGGCAGTGTTTTCAACAGACTCATTATATAAATAATAAATAACACCCCAACAGTCACATACATAGTCCTGACCCCACACTAAGATCGAGTCTTGTGTCGTGGGTATCAGGCACTACGAGAGACTTTTTGGTCTCACAAACACCCAGACTCGGAAGAAATATTTGTGGGCCGCACAAACATTTCTCTCAGTGCGGGGATCGAACCCGCGGCCTCTCGTTTCACAGGCGGCGTCTAACCAACTGCGCCACGGAGGCTGTCAAACAATTCATGCGAATTTCATGCATTATAGATAGCATGAAATCCGCTTCAAAGTTAGAGGAGTAGTATTGTGGACACAATCTATTAGTACGATAATATCCATCAAACAGTATCATTTTGACAGCTCATGTGTTCATCCTTTCTCTCGTATATGAGTAGCTCCTTGGGTAGGCCTGTCACTCCCGCCAAACAAGGGTGTAAATGCACTGTTGTGTTCCAGTTTGAAGAACATTGTCGCCAGATTGGACATATTCATACTTAACATATTCTCAAAATTGCGAGCGAACTGAAATTCCGAGAATTGCTTTGTAATTCATAGTGTTGCTTAGTTTCGCTATCCATGGAGCATTCGTATCACTTACCACCAGGCAAATGGTATGCTCGTCTCACCATTCATGGCAATAAAAACGACATCAGTTTTAATTCACAACACTTCACCTATAAAAATTAGCTTAGTAATCCACAAACCCTGTTTGAACATGTAAATACCCTTTGGTGTCACAGCCGATAATTCTTATGCAAACACATTCCAATGACATAATTTTACGGCGTGACACTTTCACCGTCATAAACATCTCATTTACGCACGGCGGGAAATGGCCCCTTTCATATTGCGTTTGAATTACTTTTTATGCTCAGTTTATTTATTTTTCTAAAAGTGTTGTAGCTGTATTTATTTTATACTTACCTTCTATATTATAGCATGATATAGGCTTAATGGCTTGTTGATAAACGAAATAGACCCGAATGCCAACATGTTCACGGTGGCCGCGGGTCCAAATCACAGAGCACACCTCTGACTTTTCGGAGTCATGTATTGATAGTCAATCGCCACGCTCTCTAACGGTGAAGGAAAACATCTTGAGAAAACCTGCATACTATAGTGATTTATAATAATTTTTATGGTATGTAAAGTCCGCCAACGTGGTGGACTATTTAGCCTAACCACTGTCAGTCGTACTCTCGATGTTAGCTGAGGCCCATGCTCTGCAATGATATACAGAAATGATATTATTAAACGTTGTTTCATTGTTCTGGTTGCCTTGCTTTGTGTCTTCTTCTGTCCTTCATTTTCAAAGGTACGCAAGTGCAATAAGTGTGTTAACCCTCCCAACCATGCGAGCCTCGTCTCTGTCCTTTGGCTGATCCTACAGTCAAACTATTAAGTAGTTTTGTAGGACTTAACATAGTATATTTAGAATTAAATTAAAAAACACCCCGGGGAAAGTGAATAAAATAACTGATATTGGTATTAAGCTTCAGGGAATACAGCTTTAGAATCAAGCTATAGGGTAATCACCAAATGCACGCTAACAATATTATCATATATAGAGGAAAAGTTTTATTGGTCGACAACACAAATGTGATATGTTTTTCTTCCCAAAGGAAAAGCAGATGGGATTCATGTAGGTCCTAGTTCTATTGAGTAATATAATGCATACATATTTTCTGTGTATAGTTATAACATTTATTTATTTTTAAAAAGTACTTGTAGAAGCAGTAAGAAAGGAGAAAATCGAAAAGGAAAACATTGATTTGTTATTTCTAAAACATCTGATACGCTTTGGAAATAACATATTAAAGTTGTAACGCTTGACCTAAATTATAATTGCAAAAACAAAACAATCTCTAATTCCATTTCGTAATAATACTTTCCATTGCGTAAAAATCCAATTATATTTACGCAAAAAACCTTTACTACTTTCGTTACGGTTCGTTTTACAAAATGACATTCTCGATTCACGAATTACCAAACGGTTTTTAGGCCAACCGCACTCACTAGTCAAAACTGCTGACTATCGATTGTGATAATCTGTAACGATAATCGTGAATCGATTTTCGGGTCTCATCACTAGTTCAGAAGCCATCAGTATTCCGATCATTACAGATCGGACGTTCATATCTTTTGCAAGAAAAGTCTCATAAAGGAGAATAAATAGATCAGTAATATGGAGTCAACATGATTGTGAATGTGTGATTAGCTTTTAAATTATAGGCTTTTTATATATCCATGATGCAATCAGTAGTTTGTGTAAGAGTATTCGTATTATCTACATAAAGGGACCACCTATTGAAGTATCACATCTGAGATTAGCTGGTTGACTTCAAGTATTGAACAAAGTCGTCATTATTCTATCGACTTGACTTGTGGGTGCCCTTGCACCTCTGCCTACCCCTTCTGGGAAAAAGGCGTGAGTTTATGTATGTATGTATTCTATCGACTAGTGAGATGCAATTATTATTAGTTGGTCACCTATATTCTTACTGAGCAACATTATATTTTGCATAAGGTACGATTTAAATACGTCACATTATTTAAGAAAAAAACTGCAGAATATTCAAATCATTACTTTCTACTAATGCAATTATATAATTCAGTAGTACAAATAAAATTAAATGAAAGAATAAACACCATATTAAAAAAATAAAATTATAAGTTTTTATAGCTACTTACTGGCATAATTTGCATTTATAATTCACATTTATTATTTGGCTTTGTAAAGTATTTACTAGTATGTAAAATGTACTCTGTGGTATTTATATTTTATGATTTTTCCCATTCGAGTGAATGATTTATGGCTATAAAATACCTCCTGTCACATTCCTTTCTGTCGTAATGATTTAACTTAAAAGTTTTATAAGGATAATTAAGCTTAAAAAATAAATTAGCGGATACCAATGGCGGATACATTATTATCTGAATTTTGCAAATATGTATAATGATGTATAAGCATTATACTCTGGTTCCTTAATTGTATTTAAATACATTTATATTATATTGTAAGTAACTAGTATTAGCTGCCAGTCATCCTATAAGTAAAATAAATATAATTTATTATGTTTTAATGTAATCATTATTAAATACAGCACAAAGAAACGGTAGGGTAATAAGACTCAAAACGTTTCGTTCGCGCTAGTTATAAATATAGTCCAAAATAGAGAGTCTTTGATTATACTATCAAGTTTCTTAATTATATTTAAATACGCTTATATTATACGATTTCTAGCTGTAAGTTATACTACAAGTGAAATAAATAAATTCTATTATTTTTTATATAATAATTATTAAATAAAGAACAAAGACGTGATTGGGTAAAAAGAAGCATAATCTTTCGTTCATTTTTACCGATATATGTGTAACATTCAACACAGCGATATTTATCTTGATGTGACAAATAGGAATTTATTGCAAATAAATGATGTACAGTATCGTTGCGTAGCTTACCTAGTTAATATTTACCTTCGACTTAAAGTTGATTACATTTGAAATAACTCAATCAAGGCAGGACATTCACATTTTCGCATATGGGACGTGTCGCATTCTTTGTATGGGAATCGATAGATTCGGGAGGTCCGTACGACGTAGACGCAGTTTTTTTTATTGCATTGAATTGCGAGACGAGCATGCTGTTCGCTTGATGGTAAAGAATACGACCCCTCATGGACAGTAGCAAGACCAAACATCATAATTAATTACAAAGCAATGGTTGGCATTCCCCTCGTGGATGGCGAGGTGAGATATAAGATGTTAGTCTCAATATGTCCAGTAGTTACACGGGTTACAATGTCCTAAAAACGGAAACACAACAATGTATTTGCACCTGTACGAATTTCTATGCAAACAATACTACAATCCATTTGATGCGATGCGTTCGATACGAATATGTGGCTATTTGCTATAAAAAGGTGAAATATACCAGAAAAAGTTTACCAAAGAGGAAATTTGCAATCCAATAAATTATAAAAACGAATTTGAAGGTGGCAAATATTCATAATTTATATTTATATACACCCATTACTATTCAAACGCTCAATGTTTTACATATATTCTGATAATTTGTATTTCACCTAATCGTTATCAATCAGTCTTCGGCCGGAAATACTTTATCAAATGCAGAATGTGTAAGTTTCGTAGTATTGAATTCGATATGTTACAGGAATTTTTATGTAAAAATCTTTATATGTGTATTTGACATCGGTCATCAGTTTATCATGTATCTCTTAATTAGTCCAGTTTGGCTTAGTTTTAGATGTATGCTGTGATTATGGTGATAATAGTAGTATTTCGGCTACCTATAAAAATATAAATCTTTAATGTTTATTTCTTATTTTTCTAGCCTTTGTGTTATAACGAGCCCACAATTCAGCCAGTATCAAGAGTTCTAAATAAAAAAAATATATTATATTAACATTATGGATTATTTGTAAAGTTTCTGGTCAAGAAGTGAAGTGATTTATGCCATCAATGATTACTGAATATAGTCGTTTCATATCCCAAGTCTGTCTGCTATGTTGTACATATAAAAACTTTGAAATTAATTTATACATTTTTGTGGAGATTTTCAATCTTCAACATGCTTTCCTTTAACTGACTACAGGTGACAATTAATTATGAATACACACGTAACTGTGACAGGCTAGAGGTGTGTCATGGGCTCGAACTTATGACCTCTCATTTATCAGTCTGGTCGACTACCAAACGAGTTATTGCCCATTCAGTATAATTTAGTGATAGACAGCGTCCGTGTTGTAGTGAGCTAGATACCGGCTGTGAAACGGGAGGCCGCAATTTTAGTGGGGTATCAAATATAACCATGTCTCATAGGTATGTGAAATTTGGAAGTGCTTATTTATAAATTTACTACCAACGCACGATTGTACACATGATTTGCACATAATTATTTACCGGACAAGGTAATATACTTTGACTCGTTTCTCTAACGTACTATTTGGAGTAGCAAATGTCTTCCTTTTAATTTCCTTCCTGAGTTATCTAAGCATTCATGCTTCCTCGAATCATTAGTACAATCCACTAACCTTTCCTCCTACCTTCCGAGTTTTTTGCTTCTACTTTCGTATTCAACACACTCTTTAATGTATTCTAATGATTGAAGCTATCAGTTACTTCTTATATTTAGATATATATATATATATATGTACGTCGACGCCTATATCCGTGAAGGGGTTGGCGGAGATGATATGTATATCATGGATGATGCTGGTATCACTGAAAATCGGCTTAACTAATTTCCGCTTAAGACGTGATAGGTGCCGTCTATTCCCATACCAGGATCAGCTACATATCCAAGAAATCTCTATTTAAGAGGTTTTTCACCCCAAAATCATTAGATTATATTGTCTCTTAGGCATCGAGAACTAAAGTTTATTTGACAAATCAAGACCCCATGGTGTACAGACCTTATACATGTTGCAACCGAACTAATACCCTCATTAGTTATATGTCCCTACATGGCCCTGCGCAGACGGCACACTTTTTGTGCGATCGAGTCTGCGGCACACAAAAAGTCTGCATGGCGCGCAAAAAGTCGGTCGCGGATATTTCACAGACTCAACGCACACGACGCACATCTTCGATCATTTTATCGGCAGAGCTGTAGAGACGTAGACGCTATGGAAATCGTGCAGAGATCGCGAAGTATTATTTTGTACATGAAGTACAGAAAAAGAAGAAGAAATAGAGAATTTTGGGTACATCCTATACTTTCGGAAAGATTACTGAAGGGACAGTTCCATACTAAACATTCAATTCTGAAACAACATCCGGCAATTTTTTTCAAAAGATTATAAAATGTCTGTTCCTACATTTGATGAGTTGCTATTTCAAACAGGTCCAAACAGGAGCGGAATAAACATTACAGCACACTTCTTCCCACATTTTTCTTTTTAAATGTCTATCATGATATTCTGCCTTAGAAGTATCATAAATTGCTGGTCTGTTTTGTATTTCTTGAATTAACATAGTTACATCGACCTCTGGCGCCATGATAATAGATCGCGTGCGTTACGTCCACCCACCCCTAGCAAATGCAGACTGCCGACTAAAGAGTGCGCCGTCTGCGTTAACGCGCGTTGAAGCAAACGTTCAATTTTTTTCACACACTTTTTGTGCGGAGCGGCGCGCCGCGGCGCGGTGCGGTCTGCCCGAATTACACGGATTTTTTGTGCGCTGGACTTTTTGCGCGTCGTGTGCGTTACTGCATATAATTGCATAGGTTCTATTTTCACAGACTAAAAAGTGCGTCACGGATAGTCTGTCGTCTGCGCAGGGCCCATATAAGCATATTTGTACGGTATCAGCCCATAAACGTCCCACTGCAGGGCACGGACCTCCTCTACAATCGAGAGTACGATTGGAAGTGTTTAAGTCATATAGTCCGCCACGCTGGCCTAGTGCGGCTTGGTGGACTTTACACATAAAAGAAATTGTAAGAAATCGCTATGGTATGCAGGTTTCCTCACGATGCTTTCCTTCGCCCTTAACAACTTAAGAGTTTACAGTAGAGGCAAAAAATATCATTAAATATAATTGAAAACTACAGTAGGTTGATAAATACGAAACTCATTACAATATTAAATCCGATAAATCTTGGCCATTGATGCGTGAACAGATAATGCGATTACCGCGTATTGTCCGTGTGATTGAAAAGCACACTAATAACAATGGATATGCCAATATTGATCTACATTTATTTACAATGTGTTTCATAAAGTTTGGTTAAATATTTCGTAACAACTGATTGAATTGGGCCTTTTTAGAGACCATTAATTTTAAAATACATCTATTCAATCTTCTTTACTTAACTTAATGACTAATGTATTAACTTAATAGTTTTGATGATTGATGCTAAGATGGATTGTTTTAAAATGTACGCATTGCTTCATTCCTTGACTCAATAGTAAACTAATCCAGATTTACTGCTAAATGTCGGTCTAAATTCTTAGATGCCAAATAGTGCCTCTGCTCCATTTACTCGGAGAGTTTTGTGGCAAGAAACACATGCTATTCTCGCATGACATAATCGCTATATATTATCGTGTTAAAAAATGTCTCCACAAAGTAACTTTTTAATATCCTTATGATAATCATATATGCGAAGCCAGAAACTCTCTCCGCATAAATGGGGCCTTAGTTAAAATTTATTCTATCGATATGTTTTTTGTTTATGCTATGGATGGCGAGACGAGCATGCCGTTTACCTGATGATAAGCGATACGACAACATATGAACAGTGCCAAAACGAACACCTTGAATTACAAGGCAATACTTGGCATTCCACTGCACTCGCCATCCCGATACATCTTAATGTTGGGTGTCAATATATCCAGTAGTTACTCTGGCTACAACCTCTTTCACACCGAAACACAACAGTGCACTTACACTACTGTTTAGCGGGAGAAATAGACATTGCGTTGATACTATGAACCAGTGAAATATAGAATAGCAGTGGTATGTAGAATAGCTTTCTTGTCTTGGAGCCAAAGGTCAGTTGTCAAGGGAAAGTCCTGGGAACATCTGGAACTTGTTCTCCTATTATGGATGGTGGAATAACGTACACAACTTGAACTGTTTAGAATAATGATTGTGAGGTCGCCGATTTATTTAATACTCTGGTTTATAGTAATGTATAACTCGATTGTAAACAATAAAAATCTTACTACTATCCACTACGTCTTTGTGGAGTGTACGTTCCTAAAAATCTTCATGCATTGAAACTTTTTTGAACCTTTTTTTATTTTACTTTAAATATGAATATTGTGCCGTTGATGAATTATATTAGCGTTGTGAATATTGTAAGCATTGTAATAACAACAAGCTCTGCCAGCGATTGAACAAAAAACATACGCACTTATAACAATTATGAATGCATCACGAGACACCAGCTATCCGTGTTAAATGACTGACGTGAACGCATGTTTTCTTCATAGGAAACAAAAACATTATGAATGACATTTTAAATCAAATATATACTGTATTATACCTTAATTGATACAAGCTATGCATGAGCAGTTACTAATGCTTACTTTTTGGGTAGTGTCAAGAATTATTGCCAAATGCATAAGTCATAAGTAATTTCGTGAAAGTGGCAAGTAATTGAGCCTAATTGATCAAAAATGGATTAATGGCACTATTCACTACTAGTTAAAGTTTGTAGAATATATTTTATGATACTTTTGCGTACCACGATTACACGGTGGCAACGATTATGACATCTAAGTTTCGAGTCTCGGGTTCAGCTTGTGATATAATGAAATGAGTGAACTAACTTGATACTTTATGTGACATTTCAATGAATACCGTCTTATCTCCACTAACCGTTATATAAGAAAAAACGTAAATCATATCTTATTCATTCATGAAGTGTACATGTAGTATTGTTTTAAAAAGGCTATTATAATGCCTATAGCAAAATGACTATAAAAATCTAGTTCTAAATTTGACTAAAGTTGTGTA
Source organism: Hyles euphorbiae (assembly GCA_023078785.2). Taxonomy (NCBI): domain Eukaryota; kingdom Metazoa; phylum Arthropoda; class Insecta; order Lepidoptera; family Sphingidae; genus Hyles; species Hyles euphorbiae. The sequence goes on from CM041035.1 coordinate 8,175,382, forward strand.
TCCAATAAAAAATCGTACTAGTTTTAAAATTACGAAACGAAATTTATGCAACACGGGTTTCAAAAATTCTTTTCCTAACGCTTCGGCGATCCAATATCTCGGATTATCCAAAACCTTACATCTTTTACAGAATTTGGAATTTCATATCTTGTATGCGGCATTATAGAATAAGGTATGTTATAAGATTTTCAGAAACTTGGAAACATGTTCTTGTTAACCCTTTCGCGGACACAACGTGATTGTACGTCATGATTTGAGATTTTGATACGACACAACGTATAATGACGTCCAACGTATCCATACGTTATTATACGTTGTGTCCATCATAATACATATCACACGACACGACGTTTGCAAACAATAACGTGATAAAACGTTTTTGTCATATTGTCTTTTTAATATTCAATATTATAGAACACAACGTATTTACACGCCAAATATATTTGTATGGCAATTTATTGTGTCATATTAGAATACAACTTGAACTGAGGCCGTCCGCGAAAGTGTTAAAGTGAATTTTTGTAAAGGTATATTTATTTTTGCTACTATTCATGAGCAGTCGTATCACTTACCATCAGGCGAACGACATGCTAGTCTCACCATTCAGTGCCGTAAAAAAAAAAAACTAATACTGATATTATGCTGGCCATTGTCACAATGCATGTCATAGTAAATGCAGTTCGAATAGGATATCCATTGAATCTTATATACCGACCTGGCCCTAACTGGTTAAATACAGATTAAAGAAAAATGTGGGACACTTCTTTGGGTCACTATGACCACCGTGATATATAGTAATTATAAGAACGGATACGCTTATCCTACAGCTTTAGGGCTTCCGGCAAGTGGCACTGCTAGTTAGTCTCTATATTTACACTAATATATTAACAAGTTGAAGAGTTTGATAGTTTATTTGAACGCAATTATCTCACGAACTACCTGTTCGAATTTAATAAATATTTTTGTTTTAGATAGTCTATTTATCGAGGAAGGTTTCCAAAGTAACAGAGTTACGATGTGGTCAATCATGAGCATGAATGAGCAGGCCCGTACGGGAACGTAACTCTGACTCACAGAAGATGAACGTGAAGCGATAGCTCATAGCTATGCTGTCGCGTTTCTTTCGTGATTTTGGCGAATGGATGACCAATACTCCCCTCTTTCCATCCTATTTCCTTCTCTCTCACCTCCCTATTTGATGGGCCCACAACATATCCATGATCCAAAAGTTATGAATGTTCATTGGCGGCAGTGATCACTTACCATCAGGTGACCTGGTTGCTCGTTTGCTGGACTTAGGCTATAAAACTATAGAGACTTTTATCCCGGAAAATGATGTAACAGGCCAGTGAGCGAAGTTATGAGCAATACTAGTATTTTAATGAAATACTTGTTGAATCCATAATCACCATGGAAAAGAAATATTACACTTTAATCATGTTACGGCACATTTCCTTTGAGGAACAGATGCTGTAACTGTGAATATTGCCTTATTATATTACGCGTGACTCATTCAGGTTTACGTCCATTCATTTGTACAGATTTGTTCCGTGTTTTTATTTTAACGCCACCTATTGTGGTTTATTGTGTAACTGTTAAGGTTTGGTCAGCTTTGTGTAATGTGGAAATGTTATAGATATTTTCTTTTTAGTGTGTATCGGTAATTATATATAATGGTATCAACAACGTATTATCCAGTTGTATTCATTATTTGTGTCCCACTATTCTGAATTAAAGGGGGCATTAGTCCAACTAATTATAGTTAATTGCTGTGAGCAGTTTGTAGGCTAATCGCGTCTTAGCGCTTTAAACTTTTGGCATTTAAACCGTAAATTTTTTAGTTTATTTTTGGTTCATTCACTATGTTTGCCTGTGTATAAAAACACAATCTCTACATCACCCAAAGGTTGACTGGTAGAGAATGCCTTAGGCATTAAGTCCGCCTTTATACAACTTAATTTATAATTAAAAAAAAAAAACTACTAATAGTCTTTGAAAAAATCAATCCACTAATCTTGCAAGTATTGTATTGATTTCAACTGCATGCATTCATAAAAATAACGCCATCAATCTTCAGTTTTATTATTTCTGCACGAAAAATATTTCTACCGCGTATAAAATGACCATTTAAGCACATATGAATAAAATAGTATCCAGTTTTATCTATTTTATTACCCAGATGTAATCCATTACGCGCGATCAATTGATGTGAACTTGTTTGTAACATGTTGCAAACATGCTATTTAATATCGCATATTATCGTGAATTTCTCTGCTTTTATATACGAATTTTAAAGATATTTATTCTAATTCCTTGAAGAGTTTGTTAAAATTAATCAATCTATGATTTTAATAATTATAATTATCATGTAATACGAATGCTTGGTAAACCCACTACTGAAAGTAGGACTTCTCCTTAATTGTCTGAAGTGTCTCACATCCAACATTCTTTTGTGATTCTTGTCAAGTTTAATAATTCGTAGTAGACACTTGGATAATCGTATTCATCTACTTCATTTCCGTGTTTTTGTACCTCTGAAGTCATTATTGGGCCCAATTATCGCGGATGTGAATATTTGTCCCAATGACCCGCGACCTCTCGATTTTCTCTATGTAATTAATGGGCTGGTACCTCGGAAGTAAATCGTGTTACGCATAATATTTAGAGAGTCATAAATATTATATTGAATTAATATGTTATTTTTATATTCTTGAAAAAATGCAGTCGTATTTCATTAATTCAGTATTGAACGTGTGAAAATAGATTAACTAAGTATTTAATGTTAGGATTTGTGTGACTCTATATTCGAGTCTGATCTTTACAGCCATATAAAACGTATGATTGTAAAAAACACATCAAAAACTATACAAAATATTACCTAATTAGCACCACAGTGGACATGCCTTTACAGACCGCATTACTCCGCGTTGCGTTTTATTACTTTTTCGCTTTACTATAATTCATTCTACAGATTGTTGCTTTACAACCATTCATTGGAAATGCTTACGTAGTTTCTTTTTGTGGTTTGTCATCTTGTTGTCTTTACGTTAAAGGTCGGAGTCCCTGAAAGTGAAAGAAAATCGTTGTAACTGCTCCTGCAATCTTAAAAGGGAAAGTAATTTTGTTAGTTTTCGTTGTATCTAATTCCCTTAATAATTCTATGATTGGGTTTTTTAATGGCCTAAATCTTGAAAATAGAGATATGGATTTACTTTTCCAATACTCTATACATTAATAAAGTGATCCAGCATGATCTTATACCTATCGAAAATCAAAAGTATCAAACTAGGATCTTCAGTACATAGGCTGGGAATAGATTAATATTAAGATCTTTTAAGAATATTTTGAATGGAAACCCCAATGTGGAAGGATTTGGATCATAAAAAGTTCGATTGAAACAGTGATATGATATTAAATAGATCCAATTAGAAGTAGCTAATTTACAAAAGGTCACAAATGATATTACTCTTATACGAAAGAATGAGCAAAAGTGACTCAGCGATGACAAGTAATTATTATAATTAAGTAAATCCCCAAAGTTATTGTGCTATGATACGAAGATAATACAGCAATTTAATTCATCGTTTATACAAACGATTTTCAAAGTAAACACAATTAGAAAACGTGAACGGAGTATCATCATGATAAGCATAATATAAGAGATGACTTTTGTACGCTATGGTAAATAACGTGCAACTTTCTGATTTGCAACCACAGAATACCTATATACAATACTATTTCATTGTGGTAATATAGAAGAATCTAATGTACAGCTAGTGTAGTAATGTACCTTTGTTGGACTAGGAAATAGAATAATGGATGAAAATTTCACAAAATTATATAATATGAACATTTTACATATTATTCATCTATGATGTAATTGATTCAAAATCGGCCAACTTAATAAATTTATAAAAATGGATCCTAGATTAGATAGGACTAATTGTTAAAAAATGTCTGGAAAAAGGTCGAACGAAAACAAAACAGTGAGAAAATTATAGCTAAGCGTATATTTCCTTAATTGTATTGTATTGTATCAGCCCATATACGTCCCACTGCAGGGCACGGGCCTACTCTACAATCGAAAGTACGATTGAGAGTGGTTAGGCCATATAGTCCACCACGCTGGCCTAGTGCGGGTTGGCGGACTTACATACCATAGAAATTCTTATAAATCGCTATGGTATGCAGGTTTCCTCACGATGTTTTCCTTCACCGTTTTAGTGCGTGGTGATTGACTGTCAATACACACATGACTCCGAAAAGTCAGAGGTGTGCCCTGGGATTTGAACCCGCGACCACCGTGAACATGTTGGCAGCCGCGTCTAGTCCGTTTACCAACAGGCCACCACGCACTTTTATTTCCTTAATAATCATTCATCTTAATAGTCATTTCCTTAATAATCAAGACATTTATTTTTAATCTAATCCGTTTATGATCCTATAGCGATATAAGAATTTAGCAAGAAATTTAATGACCATTGATGAAACAAAACCAAAAGTGAACATTCAAAGAAATAAAATCTAAAGGAACGATACGAAAAACCAAATTTTTAAAGCCAGTCACTATGTCATTATTACTATCGATTTCTTGATGCAAAAAATCTACAATTAACACCAATTTCCTCCGTATCCAAATTATCAAAGATCCTATTGGCATTCATGTACCACAATTTACAAGTAAAGTGTGAGAAGTATTTTTTCCGTACACCCCAGAGATCGTCCATTTTGTCAATAGTATTCTCACGGGCGTTGAGAATATATTGTTCCAAAGCTGGATCGTGGTTTGCATGTCTACGAGGTCAGAGGTCGTCGAGTCATCGCTCCCAATCCACTGGGATGTAGATATCCTCCATGGAGACAGTGATTTATGTGCTGGGTGACAACCCTAGCGATACGATACCCCGCTCGGGCAGTAACTAATTACACTCATGACAAAATGAACACCGAATACAGGCGCTTTTGAAGTTTGTTATAGTTCAGTTTCTTGGGATAAACGAACTGCTGTCGCGTGGAGTAATGAAGGGAATGACGGTGAAGCAAAAATGTGACAGAATTTTATTTTTAAATTCTTTTATAAATCTAACATATAAATCTATGAATATATCTAGGCAAATATGCTAGTTTCGTGAAACTCTCTATCTATTATAAATACGATTTTTTAAAAATAACTGATAAACGATTAAAAGTAATGACGTTTAGAAAATGTAATGTAAATCATTACAACTTAATGTCATTAAAACATTTTAAAGCGGGTCACCGCGAGTTTCAAAATTTAGATGATCAAAAATGATTCAAATAATCTTGTTTTACAAATACAAAAATTTACATTTCAACGCCTGATACATATAATGTAAACCCGGCGAGCGTGTCTAAGTGAAAACACACATTGACCTTCCAAATAGTGACACAGTGTCCCAAATCTCGCCTCGCGAATCGCGTGGTCGTAATGCCCGTCATTATTGTCTATTGTATCAGATACTTCGCTATTAGGAAGTTTACTTTTACTGGTACTCGGTTGCGTTTAACTGCGCCCGCGCACGCTACCAAGCCGACCACTTTCGACTTTCAGCCAACTGTTGTGTCCACGATGCGCGCTTAACATTTTTTATCACACATTTCTTTATAATCAACATCGGAATGCGCCGTTTGATAAATACTTGGAAAATAAAAGTTTATGTCTCATTCGACTGGCGCTATTTGACTTTGAAGGGATCGTTTGGGAGTCATAAAATAAGTAATATTTATGTTTGATGATACTAAAATATTTGCAGTTAATTTGACTCCATTTGGAACAGAAAAGTTGAGATTAAGTGTTGTCTATTAAACGGCCGATGACCCGATCGGTAAAGGTCAGATACGTGAATGTGATGCGGAAAGTCCACGGAGGATCCATGTTTTATATGAGTATTTAGTGAACCTTACTGTTTGTGAAGAATACGAGTATTTAATAATGAACATTCACTGTTTTTGTATGCGATTTGATGATACTTATAACAGTCTTTCCAAACATCTTTTTACTTTGTTAGTTTGTCTTCGCATACATTTTAAGTCATATCATAAATTGAATTTTGGTCTGTCCATAAAGCTAGCCCACTACATTACAAAGTAGTAAAAACCAATGCTGTTGACTTTTGAATGTATTTATTAATGTCATCTGCTATAAATATTCATAAAGTGCAGCGTGACCCACGCCTGGATGTTATTGCGCAAATGTTTTGTATAGTTTTAGTATCGTTTATAAGTCGTTTGCAATGGAAACGTAATCAAATATTGCGTATGCGACCAGTCTAGACTTGTGTAAATGCCTGGCTTTATATATTGTTGGAGTTACTTTGCTACTTGCCTCCACTTTGTCTGGCATATTCAATTATTTTGTAGTTTTAGCTTTCAAACATTCCCAGTAAAACATTTTCGCATCGGAACTTTTCCATGTCCCTAAAACCTCGCTTTCGTTGGAATTCTTTCGAAACATGTTATACAAGACAGAAAATGATTATTTTTATAGAAGTAGAAAATTATGCATAAATGCAAATTATGGATGTCATAAACAAAACGAGCGTATATCGAATCGATTCAATGTCATTAGATCTTTCTTTAAAGATATTATTTATATTAATGCCCATACAGAGAGCTTGCATAATGATTACATTATTTTAAATTGACTCATTTTAAGAAATGGGATAATGTTTTTGTTGCCATAAAAATGCTACCGCGTCGCAAGCTACCGCATGCTGATTGAGAAACAAACACAAAAAACTCGAAACAAACACATTCTGGTACTTATTTCACATTTGTGTAGGATGTGTAATTTATTTTTTAATTACTGACTTTAATTAGTATCTGCTGGTATGTAGAGCAACACGCTGGATTTTTTGGTTAACTGTATTTCTAGTTTATGATTTTTGGCACTAGCTCATTCCATATTATGAAATTCGAAAGGTTTTTTGATGTTATTACATATCAAGATTTGGTTTTTCAATACAATACAATCTCAGTTTCATACAACACGACATCTATTCATTCGATATTACAACTTTTTGAAACGATGCATCACTCATGAACTTGAAAGTTGAACTGTTACATAAAAGCAATTTATTATATTGTGTTTTCATATCTCATTAATCTTCTTTGTAACAGTTATCATTCATCAATACTTATTTTATTTTGTCTTATGAATATAGTTTTAGCTCTACAGTCCAGATTAGGCAACAGTTTATCTCAAATCCTAAGTATCGGTTAATCGAGTTATTAATAAGGCCCCAGATCGATATTCTAAGGAAGTATAACCTAGTTTTATATATTTATCGGACGAGGCCAGTCGAAACCCTTTCACTTAAATTCCTGGCCAGGGAGTAATCGCATTCCGAAATACGCAGGCGTTGTTACAATTAGTATCTTATATCTTTATCGATTCATCTTAAGCGGATTGTTCTAGAAATAACAGTCAGAACTGCAGAGTTGATTGTGTTATAATTATTCTTCGATGGGATTATCTCATCGGTGGTATCTTCAATTTCTAATTGCAATCAAACTGGTATTTGTAATTTGTTAATTATCTCTCTATTTAATTATGTATATTAAATTTTATGATTGTGATATTAAGTGCGTGGTGGCCTGTTGGTAAACGGACTAGACGCGACAGCCAACATGTTCACGGTGGTCGCGGGTTCGAATCCCAGGGCACACCTCTGACTTTTCGGAGTCATGTGTGTATTGATAGTCAATCACCACGCACTAAAACGGTGAAGGAAAACATCGTGAGGAAACCTGCAGACCATAGCGATTTATAAAATTTCTATGGTATGTAAGTCCGCCAACCCGCACTAGGCCAGCGTGGGGGACTATATGGCCTAACCACTCTCAATCGTATTCTCGATTGTAGAGGAGGCCCGTGCCCTGCAGTGGGACGTATATGGGCTGATACAGACAGATATTATACCACGAACAACATGATAGGCTATTTCATTAGGTTTTTTTTTTTTTTTTTTTTTTTTTTTGCCTAGTAGGCAGACGAGCTAGCGGCCCGCCTGATGGTAAGCGGCTACCGCTGCTCATGGACTTCCGTAGTGCCAGGGGGCCAGCACAACAAAGTCGCTGCCTACCTCAAGGATAGAACTCTCCTTAAACCTCGTTTGAAGAAGGACAGGTCATAGCGCTGAGGAAACACCGATGCAGGGAGTTCATTCCAGAGCTTGCACGTACGTGGTAGAAAAGAACGCTGGAAACGTACCGTTCGGGAGCGGTACGCCTCCAGGTGGTGGGAATGAACTCTACTGCGGAAACGTGTGGTGCGATGGTACATAGGCGACGGTGGTACCATCTCAAACAACTCTTCGGAGCACTCCCCATGGAACAAACGATAGAACACACAGAGAGATCCGAAGTCTCTCCGCAGTCCTAACGGTTCCAATTTGTCCGTGAGATCGGGATCATTGACAATTCGACAAGCTCGTCGCTGCAAGGAGTCAAGTGGGTCGAGCTGGTATTTTGGGGCACCTGCCCAGAGGTGGGAGCAGTACTCCACGTGGGGCCGGATTTGCGCTTTGTAAAGCGTCAATCTATGGCCCGACGTAAAGTACCGCTTGGCTCTGTTCAGGATTCCCAACTTTTTGCTCGCCAGTTTGGCTTTGTCCTCCAAATGACTCCTAAAGTCGACCTTGCTTGATATTTCGATGCCAAGGATTCCAATACTCTCGGATCCTTGGAGAGTAACTCCTTGGAATTGCGGCGCCATGACAAAGGGGTCCTTCTTCGCAGTGAACACGCAAACTTGTGTCTTCGAAGGGTTAAATTGAACTAGGTTCAATTTACCCCATTCGGAGGCCCGCCCCAGAGAGCTCTCGACTTCAGACACAAGTTGAAACCGTCTTTCCATAATGGAATCCCGAGAGTGGCTCCGTTGGCCGATGTACCGCGCGTCACTCGTACTATCATCTGCATAACAATGCATGCCGTCAATAGACAACATATCATTGATATGCAGGATAAAGAGTGTCGGCGATAGCACCGAGCCTTGTGGAACACCAGCATTAATGGTCTTGGTCTCGGAGCAACAGCCGTCAACTACGACTAGGTGTTTCTTAATATCCTATATCAATGATGTTTTTGTGTCAATAACCACAAGTATCACCAGTGGTACGTTTGCTAATCTTAATGCGCACTTTAATGATCCTAACCTAAGTAAACAAAATGGTAGGGAATAAGGATCAAAGCTAGGAGAAGTATACACCATCGAACAGGCAAAAGAATTAAAAATATTGCTATGAACGTGATAATTAAAACTATTTTGATATCCACATATAAAGATCTGATCAAAACAACCATCTTTACATCATTGGATTGCTATTAGCGCGTACGAACACTGGTTTTGCCATGCACGATGCACATTTCCATACTTTTATTAAGTGTTACCGTTTGACATTACGCTAAGCGCCGATCTGTGGGAACTGGGTTGTGTCAATGAGCCTACGGTCGGCAGAATACGTACGTTTATTTGTATGAGTGATTTTAAGTAAATTGTGAAGTGATATTTTGTTAGTTTGGTATAGAGGTTGCTTAGATTTTCGCGAATGTTACGCATTGATATAAAATTATTTTCTAAGAGTTGTATTGCTAATTTGGTTTATTTTTTTACCTTCCAGACGTTTCGATTGTTTTACAGCTTTCGTAGTCACGGGCCGGACTTAGGTAGGTATTTATTAGTCGCCCGCTCAGTCACTGTTACAATTTAACTACACTTAATCCGTGAAAAATATTTTTCCTTCAATAGTTTCATGTCTTTTTGCGTTTACAATATTATCCAGTAAAATTATTAATTATTATAATTATAACCTATCGAGGTTTGATCCTTTAAAGCCATTGTTAAACAATTTAGAGAGCTTGGAACAACTCGCCTTCTGATTATACGATGTTCCGATTACAGTATGTCAGGACAAATAGTGAGTTAAAAAAAACTCTTAGCAAAAATAATTCTTATATGTTTTGTTTGTTACATTAAGGGAAAGTAAACTTAAAAAATCGTATAAACGATATACTAACTTTTCAAGCAAGTTATACAATGCACGAAAAAAATGTATGTTGCAATATATCTGTTTTGAAAAAATCCATCTGCATACGAAATGACATCGAGACATTAAAAATGCTATTCAAATACGGAATAATAGTACTCTACATTTTATAATTTGTATTCACATTGCCGAACTAGTTGTATATTTTTCTGTCAAAATCTAAATATTGACGATGACAAGTGATTTATATCACATATTACGATGCAATGTTTAAATGGCAATGTTTTCAACATATTTGCAATGCTTGAACATGACACCAATTAATTTAAATGATTCAGTTCATCGTGTATTGGTGTTTCGACATCGATATGTTCTTACCTATTGCCGTATAATTATCATTAAAAATTGACATCTCGTTTGCAGCAATTTTAATTAATTTGGATTGGTTAAAATTAAAATTTAATATTATCTATGACATTTCTGCTTACCTTGGATTAATTTATGAGTAATATTGATTCATCGTATAATCCTCCTACTCCTTGCATCGCACTCTTTAGTGTTGAAGGTCGTGACTTTCCTTATGCATTGCTTTCATCCAAACGAACTTTCTCTGTAGAATCAAGAGTGGTGTGGATCTGGTCAGACTGTCGCATTGCATTACGTCCACCAGGTCTTCTCTCTTCTATTTTACCGGTCAAAGTCAGCTTTTCGAAGTTGTCACCATCTATCGTTGCAATGTGGTCGAAGTATTCCAAGATTCTGCGAAGACACTCGGATGACAACATTTTGAGTTCTCGCAATAAGATGAAGTTAGTAAATCGAAATGCTGTCTAAGGGATGCGGAGCACGTTTCTCTGGCACAACATCTCAAAGGCGTCCATGCGTCAATGTAATATGAATTCTCCGATAAGTCACATAGAGTAGATTGCCTTACTTGAGCAATCACCATATATAGCCCTCAGTAAAACACCGACATTGATGGAGATTCGGTAGACGTTTATGAGTCGACGTTAATTTTCGAGTAATAAAACGGGGAACAATAATAAATTAAGTGGAACTATTCGACACTGCGTTCACTTAGTCAAGGTCTTCGAGCGGTCGTCTCAATTTCGATCGGCTGACCTAATTCACCATGGCCCGAAATTTACGATGCTATTTATGGGAATAAAATTAGAGTGCCGATGGAGAAGCTATTATGATAAAAGCTTGAAATATAGATACATACATACATACATACATAAACTCACGCCTTGTTCCCAGAAGGGGTAGGCAGAGGTGCCAGGGCACCCACATTTCGCCTTGCATGTTCCGTCCCACAATGTGATAGGTGGCGAGCCTATCGCCATATCGGGCACAAATTCCTGACTCTGGGCTGATAATTAATAGAAAAATCCAATATCACTTTGCCCAACCCGGGATTCGAACCCGAGACCTCAGCTTTGTAACCGTACCGTAGTACAACTACGCCACCGAGGCAGTCGAAATATAGATACTATTATTTAATATATTTTAAGACATGTTCATAGTATAGAGCTTCATGGTACTGATATTGGTTAGTCACTATACCGTTCAGTAGGTAATGACATTTAAGATAAAGTTAATTTAGTTGATAACTTAATAGAATGAATAGATGATATGATTTTATTTACGTAAGTTAAAAAAAAACAATAAAAGTCGATGTTTTCACTTTAATGCTAGTTTAACGATACCCTTAAGAGAACTAAGTGAGAAGAAATTTGAACGGACAAGAATATATAAAGAAATTGATAAAAGTGGATGAACCTAAAAGGGTATATCAGGAATGAACCAAAGGAATCTTTGAATACCTCTAGGGGATAAAGATATAGTATAAGGATAGGTTTAAACGCATGTTGTATGAAACCAAGATATATTTATTTTATACCCGTAAGCCACAAACCGAGTATTCTTGAAGGTATACCCGCTAGTAGGCTAAATAAGGGAGCAGCTGTTAACTTAGCATAAAATCTAATATCTGGTTCAAGTAAATGCAAGTTTGCAGTCCAATGTTTCACAACCGCATAGATTTATTTATAGATTGTGCTGACCGTACTAGTGAGAGCCTTTGGCCTTCGCACAGAGGACGTCGTCTCGAAAACATTTAACGTTCGGTCCTTCAATACTCGTGAGGGTACAGTCATATTTTCGTGTCGATGCACGTATGATAAAATATATTCACCCTGAAAGTTTTTGAATTAAATATAGAAGCAGTCCTTTCCTCTGGGAAAAATTAGACCGAATATGTTAGATGGGTACTGAATATAAAATATTCTTACTGAAAATATTTTAAGCAGTCATTTTATTGGACTTTTTTTTTCAGGTTTTATACTTATCTCATTCTTTGTGAAATATTGTTTTTTTTAAGTTTAATATAACACCCAATTAAATAATTTTAGAGTAATTTGATTGATTTAATTTACTTGATCCCGCACAAGGTAAGCGTGGTGGACTATATGGCCTAACCACTCTCAAACGTACTATCGATTGTAAAGGAGGCCCGTGCCCTGCAGTGGGACGTACATAATATATTATGGGATGATACAAACAGAATTTTATTGAGTCGCAGACATCGTATTGTGGCCATTTTTTTGTTTATACAGCTTTGAAATTTCGTTCAGAGATGTGTTTGTCTACAATATTGTGATTTTAATACATTAAAAAGTTATATTCAAGCCTTACGTTGTTTGTGAGTGGTATATCTTTAAATTCTTTGTGTTGACGAAATAATCTTGTAGTGTGATTTTATGTTACTTTTATGCACTTTATTTTAATTTGATTAGTTTAATCAGGGTATTCGTCAAATATCTTCAAACAGAGGTTAATTAAAGTACATTCTGAGTCATTTTGTTGATCGTTAGTAGTATATTGCATTTAACTTGTTTGTAAACTTAGTTTTTTATCTTCACTGCCATCTTGTTTCGTAAAATTTATGACACATTTCTCGCGATTTACTTTCTAGGCAGATTAAGACGTTTGATCTCGTAGTTACCAAGTTTGATTTAGTTTTTAATTGATGTAACTAATTTTAAACTTTGCATGTTAAAATAAATGTTGAAAATATGCTATGAAAACAATTTGTAATTATTCATGAAAACTTTAATTATCTTGATTCTAAAATGTAGAATTTATTTATCTTTTGAGTTATCATGACTAAAACTTTAACATTGGTTAGTATCTTAGTCCCTTTATTTTATTTATTTTATTTTGATGGGTAAAATTTATACTCAGGTATTTTATTAGGTTGGTATTATATAAGGGGCGAGAATTCATATTCTGCGGCAATGATGGATTTGTTTTAAGATAACCTCACAAATGTATAGCCGTGCCCGACGTAAGCCTCAAAGTAAATGGATTCCTCGATCTGAAAATCGGATTTGGAATCTCACGGCAGACGACGCTAGGTTTATTTATTTATATTTCTGGCGAAATTAATCATGTGATTTCGGCACCTAAAAATGCAATATGATACCCGCTGTAAGAAGATTTACATACATACATACATAACCTCACGCCTTTTTCCCAGAAGGGGTAGGCAGAGGTGCCAGGGCACCCACATTTCGCCTTGTATGTTCCGTCCCATGATGTGATAGGTGGCGAGCCTATCGCCATATCGGGCACAAATTCCTGACTCTGGGCTGATAATGAATAGAAAAATCCAATACCACTTTGCCCAACCCGGGATTCGAACCCGAGACCTCAGCTTTGTAACCGTACCGTAGTACAACTACGCCACCGAGGCAGTCGAGTCGAGGCCATAGAGGCAGTGTAAGAAGATTTATACAAAAATATGTTGTAACTGGCGACGTAATTATCCGGTCAGATCAATCAGATAGGAACCGGAATTCGCGTGCATATGAGCCGTGCCTACTCAACTAGATAATGAAGAAGGAAATTGGGGAAAGACGGTTTTTGCCGCCGAGCAGTTTCATGTAATTTAACGGTTTTTCACGACGCCACATTGAATGGGATACATTGGGTTTCTCTCAGATGTGCGATTTATTCGATAAGATTACGTGTGGGTGGGATTTTATCGTGATATATTCCTTATTCTTTTGCAGTTTTTTCATGAGTTTGCATGAGTATGTATGGTTTTTATTGTATGTTTTCGATGTGTTGTTCCATTTCTACAGTGACTAAAGTACAAATTAATTATGAATGCAGCGAAATCCACCAATAGAGTTCACCGGTTAATTACGTCATACTTGTAACTTTTTAAGCACGGACTGAATTCAAAACATGAAATACTTGAGACATGATGACGGGTTTTCCGAAATTGTGTAAGATGGTTGCTATTGGGCCGGATAGCGATATACTACCAGGTACATGAAATCCGGAAATCTCACTCGCAACACGAAATCTGTTACTTCGTGTTGGTTTCCAAAGAGACTGTGGCAGTAACCCAGTCTAGTAGGCTCTTTAATACAATAGTTTTAGGGCCATATTCATATACAGTTCGTTAACCGAAGTATGTTACCGAATGTTGCCCCTTTTTAAAAACTCTTGAATTCAGATTGAACAAAAAGTACAAAACATTCGATAACTAAGATAAGTTTATGAGGAGAATAAGTCTGTTAATCATTAATGTTGAGACTTTCACGCCCTCACACCCATCACTGCAACTCCTGTCAGCCAGGACCAATAGTGGCCCGCAAAGAATTGACACCGAGCTCCGGAGCTCAGCGAGTCTCTCAGGGACACTAGCTTGTCTTTAACCCGCATCGATATTAATCAGAAAGCAAGAAAGAAAGATGATAAATGTATCGAAAAAATCGTTAATATGTTAAAATATATCATTGAGTTGTTCTCAGTGTATCCTGGATTGTATGAGAATTGTAAACATACTGCCATTGTATAAAGTTGTCGACTTCCTTAATCATATAACTTTCATGAAATCATATAGTAAGCGTCACAAATTCCTTCCGTAAATTGTGGCTGCTTTAATATGAGTCCATTTAGGTATTCGGAAGAAAAACGGGTTTTCAAACGTTAGCATAAGTGGATCGACATAAAAACTAGGAAATCGATCGTTGCTTGTAGGATGTTCGCAGTTAAATCGACGCTGGCATTCCGATGAAATGTCGTGTAGGAAATATTTAATAACGTTTAACTGTATTAATATAATTATCTGAAAGGTAGTAAGCAATTAGAAGTACTTGTGAGACGTATTATGTGGATATTTTAACTATGTTTCGTACTAGCAGTCCGACCCGGATAATAATTAATATATTAATATACCGAATAATTTTTGAGTCGGGTCCATATCGTCCTTGCTCATCTTATGGAATGATTAAAATTTTCGGGATTAAAAATTTGAGGGGTAAAAATTATTAGAGGTGGTAGGGATTGGGTTCCAGATTATATGTTTATCACTCTTATTAAAAGATAATGCATAGTTTTCGAAAAATTAATTATAATAGTTACTAACCTCAAATCACATATTAGGCAAAACGGAACGTTATTATGAGCGATTGACAAACAAATCGTTAGTAATATTTCAAATAAATAGTCTATGGTGTAAAATGTCTAGAGAAATCGGTGAAATGGAACGTAAAAACTACGCGTTTCAGTCATGTGTCAGTATCAACAAAAAAAATTAGGAATGTTTTTTTGATGTTTTTGTTATTTTTTGGTGGAGTTGTCGCATGCGATAGACCCATAAATTACGAAGATTGAATTGATTTTGCCTATGTTTTGTTGTTTTATAACGTCCTAGATGTTCAGAAGGAAGTTAGTGTACCCACTTTATGGACCAGTTAGGTCGACTGTACCCCAAAACCGACACGGGCCACCCCGACTTCACGTAGACTTTTGGCTACCACCCCTAGAGTGTATATAAAAAGCCGGAGGCGCGGAGGGCGAGCAGCCCCCGCCCGCTGTAACGAAGGATAGGTGCCTATCCTTTGTTACGCAAGGGCGAAGGGGCTGTACTTCCCGCAGCGCCGGAGACGTTGCAGAAGCAACTTTTGTTTTGACATTTTGAGGTTAGGTTACTTTAATTAGGTTCTCAGAATTATGCCTTATCTTTTCATGGGAGTGGTACCAGGGGACAGGGTACACCCTCCCCCCTCCCCCCTACCCCCAACCCCCATTTCGTGCCATAATATTCTAAACCTGACCCAAAAAAATTGCCTTTGTGTTAATTCAGGCTACCAGCTACCTTCATACGAAATATCATCAAAATTGGTCCGGCCGTTTTGAAGAGGTATCAGGCACACAAACTTTAACCTTTATAATATCAGTAGAACAGTATGATTAGGGGATTTGAGGATTTGGTTGAATACTGAAGGGTTAGAAAAAAAACAAACTCTTAATCCATTTTTGCATTAATTGTACAAGTTTTCAATACGATCTCAATGGACACTAAGTGTCCAATAATAAATGTATTGAATTAAATACTAACATAACTCTCTCCAACGTTAATAAAGCTATCGAAATATTAATCAAAAACTATTTCAATTTTACTAATGGTCTATATAACAAAAGATATTGATGGTTAATAAAACTTGTTCCTCCCAATAATGATCGGAAAGTGTTAGCGGGATGCTCTGGAACGGCGGGAATGCACGCGAGATTGATGAGAGTTGCAGGCGTGTTAAAAATCGAACACCTCGTGTTATGTAAGATGTTTCTAATAATTTGGGAAGGTTAGAATTAAAGGATAATTTCTATATTTTACACATTTTACAAAGTGACTTTTGAATATCTGTATCAGCCCATATACGACCCGCTGCAGGGCACGGGCCTCCTGTTGTCGACTGTTGAGTCGAGAGTACAATTGAGAGTGGTTAGGCTGTATAGTCCATCACGCTGCCAGAGTGTGGGTTAGCGGACTTTACATACCAAAGAAATTCTTTCATATTGCTATAGTATGCAGATTTCCTCACGATGTTTTCCTCCACTGTTATAGTGCGTGGTGATTGACTATCACCCCAGCGGTTGTCTTTATTTTACACTGCCCTTTCTTTCTCCTTATAAATCTATCCCATGGTTGTCTGGCAAACATTGCCATAAAGTGATAAGACCGCCAATTGTATATAAACTGTTATTCTTGTTAAATAAATAAATAACTATTATTTTCATAACTACTACTCTCTCATGCCATATGTTGTAAAAGTATTGTAAACACAGAATCATGCTACACCGCAGCCATCGGCTACTTCAACATAACAGATAAATAATAACAGACGTTACACAGCGTAATCTTAACATTGAACTCTAGCGGTATAGCCTTTAGTTGAGAGAAAGTGTTTTACGACACATTTCGGCGAGTGGCCGGTGAATCACATAACTTTCATTTGTAATGCCATCAAAGACAGGTGTTTGTTACCGTTTGTTATGAATTTCTTTGTATTCTTGTTTTATAGTGTGTGTATGGAATGTACCTTCAATAAAATTTACGCTAGGTTGTAAGTAAAGGCCTAAAAACCGCATGAGAAATAAGAACACAAATAAGCGTGTGCTCTTTTTGATTTTAGTATGGTCCAAAACATAATGTTACTTGAAGTTGATTATAATTTAAGACTTTTTACAATATCTCGTAGTGCGAAATTTAAATGTATGTAGTGCAACCTCGGCTACTTTTCATGTGTGATTTTGTTCCGAACCCTGTATCTAGTATATTTGATCGAAGATCATCCCATATATGTCCCACTGCAGGGCTCGGGCCTCCTCTTCAATCACAATATAGTTGAGATGGGGGTAAGGAATGTTGAATGGTAATATTCGTAGTGGGTTGTTTGATAGGTTTGCGATCAATAAGTGAATGACAGAACGAATTATTTAAAATGTCGGGTATTTGGATTAATCAGTATCGTAATTGTGTATGATATACTTATTTTGTTTTAATTCAAGGTTTTCTGTCAGTTAGTGAAGCAACTATAAAAACATTCATACTAATGTATGGCAGGTAATGCTAAGAAATATTACTTAACATCATAAAATAAGCTTACCTATCTACTTGTAATAACTCCGTTAAAATCTTCCTAAAACCTACCAAAACGAATGTCGTTGGAAGCGCTTTAGTATAATGGCATTTGCCGAGGTTAATATATGTTAAAGAATTAAGCGAATCGGTGTTAATATTCAAGTCGACAATACTAGATTCGTCATATGGGACTGTGTATTTTATGTTCTGCACACATTATGACATTTGCATTTGTTGTTAACAACTGACAGTTACATGTTTTTGATGGGATGTCTTTTGGTTTATATGTTTGTCCCATACCGGGTCGTTTAGAAATATCAATATTAATTATTAACATATAAAGGTTATCGCATGAAGGGTTTGTACAACAAAAAAAATAATTATATTCATTATAAATAATTATTAAATAGAACACCCAGTACGAAAAGTAGATTAGATACATTTTGTCTATTATTTAAATTCTTAGTATTGTTTGTGTAATTGACGTAAGCTGAATAAAAAAAAGCTAAACAATAAATATGATTATTATTCAAAGTGTAGCCACTGGATATATTTCACTTGATATATTATTCCCACTTCTGATACCTCATACTAATTGTCCTCCACTACGACTGATGACATTCAGTTTATCTACATAGAATTGAAATAAGTATTTGTATACAATATTATACTATGTTATTTATGTTCCACGTAGTTACCCAACCCTGATATCCTGAATAGGCATTGAGAATCCCCAGCATATTTATGACTTTCATCCGTCCTTCATTAACCAACCGTGTACCTTACGGTGACCCACTTAACCTTAATGTGTGTGTTTGACACCTTGTTTGAAAAATATTTGAATATTAGAAAAATAAAATGTTTGTCTCCCTGTAAAACAACTTACTCCACTCCAAAGTACTCCATCTAGGTGGAGTGATGATTTGCAAAAGGTCACTGGCAGATGCTAGATGCAACAAGCCGAAGACAGGGTGAAATGGCGCAATTTCGAGGAGGCCTACGTCTAGCAATGGACTGCAATATAGGCTGATGATGATGATGAATACAACTTGACTTAAAATGATTGTAAAACTAATCAGGTCTCGTGAAATTTAGAGACTGATAAATATATTTTAAAAACATGTTTTTAGCCATAATGTATGATCATACCCAGGTATGATGACAATTTTTAAATGTTCCATTATTACGAGTAAGATGCTGGCATCTTCACAATTCTTAAACAATTCACCAACACTTTAAATTATCTATAAGAGCTGCTTGAACGGCGATACAGTATTTTTATCAATGGCAGAAGTAAATAAAACAAAACAGGAATCACGCCAGATTCCTGTATTACCTTAATGTGCCTTAGCGATAAAACAAGTCGGGTTTCCCTTTTACTTCACTCTCATGTTGTCTACACATCTGTCTAATAGGGTATGTTGACGTGTTTAGATTGTAATCCTTTTTTTCTAGGAATATCATACAGAATTTACTGAGTTTAATTAAGACATTAATGATTACTAAGGTTTTGTAGAATTAAAATATTGAGTGAATTGTTTAATAGAATTTGTTCCGTGTAATAAAATCTTAAAATTTGTAATTTAAACACTAATAGGATAGACGGACGTGATCGTCCGCGATTCCTTTGGTCGATACCAAAGGTTGCTGGCACTGGATAGGTCGTCCTGGAATTGTTTATTGAAAGTTAAAGCACAGCTTTGCAATGATTGAAGATGAACCTAATCATAGAACGAAAATAGCTCGAACTAAATAGTTACAAATAATATATAACCCAATATATAGTAATGTATCCTCAGACCAAATAGGAAATGAAGTAGCAATTCTTTATGAAATCAATTTGATACATGATAATTTAGATTTGGTTATTATTGTTGCAGCAATCGTGGTGTGTGCTCACGCAACGACGGTGGATGTGGACACCGATAAGGGCAAGAGACAAACACAAGATGAATTGGTGCCAACGCATTACGTTTACAGAGCTGCTCGAAAGCAGGTAAGGTTTTAATCTCATTTTTTGTTCGTGATTTGTCTTAGCTAAAACCACAAAAACTAAGCTTGGATTACTTTGCATCTTCTACGTCATCGGGTTTTGAATCTTTAGTACTTGTTGTACTTGTTGTTTAGTATATTTAGTAAGTGATATATATTTTCGTCTTTTACTAGTGGAGTGTTATGTTGATTGATAATAGTATATATATGTAGAATAAACGATAAGTCGGTAGTCCAATGAAAAGCTAAAAACCATCGTGTAATTTCTCTCCTTATAAAATGTCGTTCCATCCTTTTCAACTAACAGCGTCACAATACGCGAGTAACTCCTACAACAAAAACTCCGTCACGCAAACTCCACATTAAACATTGCAGGTATAATTTATCACCGTGGGTTTCTAAACCTTTGTTCCCGTCGGGTTTATAACGACATTTAGTTGAATCAACCACGGGACAGATAATGTCCCCAAACGCCCTTTCACTTTTGTGCCCTAGATTTCGTCACGACTGGTCAATCTTTGGAGTAGTCGGTATTTCGTGAGCTAAGGAAGGTAGAATGGAATTTACAAACACATCTCTTCATGAACTGTTTGGTGCAAATTGTTTGGTCTATGAAGCTTACTATATTATATTAGATTGGGATTGTTTATAAATACAGGTCGGGGTTTGCACAATTTGTCGTTCCAAATTGTCAAGGTTTCAGCAGAGGTTCGAGGTACTGTTGTAACTCAGTTTACTAATACTATCATACATTTTATACTGGAAGATAATTAAGGGAGTAAGATATAAAGACCATGAAATGTCATACGTAATCAAGGTATGCTGGCTTTATCAGATGTTTTCCACCAATATAAATAAGTAGCTGCATGTAACAATGAATACACTCTTACCTTGGAAAAATCTGAGGTGTTACTTTGGATCACATCCAAGAATTCCTTACTCCATTTCGTTTTCAAATTGCCTATTTTTACAAATAGAATGTTGACCTAGAATGAATCACTCGTGTAACGTAAAGCTAACCTCCAAATTATGATCGACGGACATAAAATACTGCGTATTTTTTTCTCATGAATGGCGAGACAAGAATTCCATTAGCCTGATCAAAGAATCCAGTAGATACTCTGGCTGCAATGTCCTTCATACCGGAACCTAACGGTGCATTTATTTATATTAGTAACATTTACTTCTATTTCAGTATCCGTAATTACTACTACTTAAAACCTGACTAATATCAGGTATAATTTGTGGCTAGAAATAAAGACACCATAATGACCAAGTGTCGAAGTGTCGTGAAAGATAGACAGGATTGCACTGCTACTTGTGACCGTAAAATTAACCGTTTTAATTTCATCTATTAGGGTTTTTGAGCTTTAAAACATTACGTGTACTCTTTAAATACTCGTATGTTTTATCGATCAAACTGAGGGTAAGAGAATTTTGAATTTTGTCCAGGAATATTTTATTAAATGTGGAAAATCAATTAGTGATAGCAAACGAATCACGTTTTGAGTTCATTTTGTTTATTTGGGTTCAATATACCGCCAGGTGATAAAAATCTGTACATATTAACCTTTTTTTCGTCAATATAATAGATAGCGAAGAAAAAATACTATTGTTGGGTGCTTCACACCCAACTTACGGTGCGTCGTAGGTATTTTGTTACAATAAGTAATATGTATAATATTATGTTTTTATTTTTCTTGGTATTTATACCCGTACTATATATAACATACCTTGCAAGTATGCGTTTTTTTTAAATTGAGCCTCCATTCAAATAAACGCTTGAATATTTGGCAGGTGTTTAAAACACCTTTGAAAGTTGAATTTAACAAATTATTTAAGGTGAAGGAAAACATAAAGCTCGGGACCTGTTTAGTCGTTAGGACATAATTTCTAAGGCTTGTGCAACTGGCACCCGCCTTGATAATTTTAATACCTATCTTAACAGTACTGTGGTGCAATATTGGTAAATATAATCGATTACCTTACCATCGATATAAAACATAATGAAATTGAATGAACCCTTGCTTAGCTAAGAGTGACGAAAAGGGCTTTGAAAATAAATTTGAGTACATCAAAGTGTAACCGTAGGTGAAGTGTATTGTTAGATTTTTCTGGACACAATATTTATCATCCCATGGAATCGTGCATAGCTATGCGGGATTTCAAGTATACTTAAAGCCCATTATCCAACGCGGTGGATTGGTACTTATAATTGTATAAGTGGAAAAACCTTTTTCTTCTTACAATCTGAAGAAAATAATTACTACTTATGTAGGTTGGGTTATTTCTAAATAATATTCTATTCGAATGTCTTCATGATCCGTTAAAAAAAAATCTCGTGATACAATTAGGTATGGCGATATATGTATGTATGCTTACAAGTATCCAAGATTATATTATTGCGAATCACAATTGTGGATGGTATTATCGATCACTAATCGAGCAAATAGCGCACACGATAAAAAGTTAAAATAATAATCAATATGAATGCAAATATATAAAGACCAATAAATAAAGACAGGAGTGGAAAGACGAAACTAATATTATTGGGCAATATATACAAAACAAAGCAATATCAAACACTTAAAGCAGTTAATATCACAGAATTTGGAACTGCTTCAGAAAATCTGATAAAACAATATGTGATGTTATTTTTACGAACAACAATACCATTTTCACACGAAAATCCGCTCTATAATTCATAACCGAATTTACTTTACCCTCCGAGACTTGCGTGCCCAAAATATCCTCCACGGCACGAAATTGATTCGTCCATTATTTATTTTGCCGTGTCACTATTGTTTCCTTAATACGTTTTTAATAATAGCATTACAACATAGCGATAATCACGTTAAATAGCAGTTGGATAGCAGGTGCAAGCGTTAATAGCATGTTATTCGCTAGGAATGCCCTGCTATTTCGCAATGTCGGTAGCTGTTGAAACGGAGCTGTTGTACACTAGAGATGTGTTATTAAACATGTTATTGTATCACGAATGACAAGTGACCGTAATAACTTTTGCTTTGATTGCCTACTGGTGTTCGTTTCTATTCGTACTGAGGTAATGAAGGCTTGTTAGAAATGCACCAACAATCTTCTCATAAGTATTTGCTGAAAATAAAGATTATGGCAACTTCTATGAGAAATTGTTGCTGTGCGTAGGTCCCAAACCTTAAGTTTATTATATTCACATTCATCGGAAAATAATTAACGATATTGATATGAATGAATCACTCATTTTGCGATCAAATTCGTCAGTCAAATAAAAATATTCTCACAAATAAGTAAGTATTGGCACAGTGACATCAGTAGTTCTATAAATATAAGTATATTATATGTGATCAAGTAATTTGAGACTCTCTCTCTCTTTTTCTCTTCCTCTCTCTGTCTTTAGCCACTGAATGTTCACTGCTAAACATAATCCTCTCATAGATCGCCAATGTATACATATTTTCAATATATTCGAAGAAAGGCCACGAAGATCATTAAATTTCAAATCACTTAATTCACCATAATTACGGAACCATAGACTAACATTATCTATGTGCATAGTTTAGGCATGCAAATTACCGTCGGGATAAGTCGTAAACCATTTCGTGTGTAGCTTATGACGATGTCGGAGAAATCTGAATATTTTTATGATTGTAATCTTCATCGGCAGTCCATTTTTTATCGCTAAATTGATTATTTCATAGGTACATTTCTTATTAAAGTTGTCATTTCTCTTTTAAACAAATCGTCACGCAATTAAGTTATTTAATTAACATTAGATATACTAACGTTATTCGAATACGCATCAGTGTATTTTTTTTCTCTAGGTATTAAGGTCTCAGTCTCGGCAAAGGTGTTAAATACCGCAGCATACAATTTGAAATATAGCCCATCGTTGACACAGTAATTAAGTTAATCATATATATTACTTTACTTATAATTGTGCCAATAATAAAAAATAACATTCCTTTAATTTCATTTTCAATTATAAATGGAACGTTGTTGATCCATAGATCCTAAACGGAAAGTATTAATTAAAACTATTAAATTCATATTCATTTGCGTGGAGAAATCAATATATTTAATTAATGGGACGCGAAAACCCCTTGAGAATCGTCGGGAATGTATTTAAATCATATAAACACTCTACAGATTGCTTTGCGGAATACAGATAGACCGCCACTTTCCACAAACGCCTAACATTGTGTGACCTCCGTATAATTTCTCTAGCGATCTTTATCGTGACATTAATATGGAGAGGATTTCCTATCTCAATTAACTCTTATTATATAAAATTAATTAATATATGAATGATAGTTATCTAGAGATATTAGTGAAATCACGATAGCATTAACATGATTTCGTAAAATGCTTATAGTTTTAAATACCTTACAGTCCATAAATTCTTTAAGTGGGAATCTATAATAATTATTATTTTTGTTTTCAAACATGATTAGTATCCTAATACTAACTAATAGATACTAACAAGATTCCGAAATCTTGTTAGTTTTTACAATTGTGACATGTAAAAAGTGGTTGGTTGCCCAAATTGATTTTTCTAATCTTCGACAACAGCAGAAGAAACTATCGAAATTATTTAATATATATTATCATGTTATGTACTTTTTTGTTAATTTTGAATATCTTGAAGTGTTTCACTTTTTATGTGCAGTTAAGAATAAATACATAGACATTCGAGCGAACCCGCGCAATTGTTTCGAAATCGAATAATGTTATTTAAGTTCTAAATTATCACATTAACTTAGTATAATCGACGAAGGAAAGCGATTTTGTCGTATCTCGAAACAAGCAATTCTATACCAGGATCAAAAAAATATATTTAAAATATGATAAACCTCTAAACTAGAAAACTTAGGAATACCATTTCTTTAATAATAACATTTCAAATAAAACCTTACATTTTCGCAAGGAAATTCAATGCGGTATTTTTTTCATAAATTAAATAATATACAAAACGTACATACGCATTTTTTGAGATACGACAAAATCGTTTTCCTGCGTCGATATGTACTTTAGTTTCATTATTATAATATTAATATCGCTTGTTGCGCCTTTCTAATATTTCATGGCTTTATCATCTTCGGTGTATTACGTTTCAGTTGCGAGACCATTGACATTTTCCTTGCCCATAATTACATGATTGCAAGTTGGTAGACATTGTTTCCGAAGTCTTAAGAGCGGGGTCTATGTGAAATGGCCTTTTTCACAACGTTTTTTCTTGGTGATCTTTATTATTAGGTGTTCAAAAAAAATATATGTTGATCTACACTATATGGAGCTTGGGCCCTTCTTTTCAGAATTCTTAAAAGTGTATTAAAAGTACTTGAAATAAAATTGCAAAGTGACCTCTATTTTCGCATTTACAACGTTTTTTCTCTTAAACTACGAGCACTAGGATTATTTTATTATCATCAGGATGTTAAGAAATGCAAGGCGGATGGGACCTTCTTTTTATTTTTTCTAATTTCTGTCTCATTTATTTTTAACGAATTTTTCACATTATCGATACTCTAAATCGCGAGCACGTCCCCGCTGTCGCCTAACAAATCATTGCGGGACGAACCGCCGTGCTAAACGGACCTATGTCGCTTGTCTTCGCAATATCAACGTAAATTTAATATTGCTATTTCGCTCGACACATTCATTGAGAACGGTTACGGCCGGTCTAACCGTAGTAAATCACTATACTACGTCACTGCAACTGTGGCGCTGTTGCTTGGATGCCAAATAAAAACGTGTGGCCGCGGGTTCCATCCCGCATCGAAACAAATGTTTTTATTTATAAATTCATCTATCTACTATCTAACCCAATATTTTATATAGGAAACATTTTATTTCATGCATTTTTGTAACATTTATATTTTACATTATTGTATTTTAGATTTTTGAATATTACGATTTTTGTTTATTATGAATAAACCAAAAATTACTCAACCGATCTTAAAATTCTTTCACCATCCGATTCCAACATTATCCTGGAGTAACACAGGCTGTATATTTGCCTAAAGGGGATGACATGAGTTAAAATGGAAAATAAAAATCATTGAAGATATTTTTTTGAAAAAAATATTCTACCATATTTTATAAAATTATTATTTATGCTCTTAGTAGAAAGTAACTGTACTATAATAGTAGATTTATTTTGTTAAAGTTAACGATCATAATATTGTACCTACATAGCAAAATATAAGTATCGTGCGATGTTTTAATATTTCAATTGAATTTCATGCAACTTATGATAGACCTACCCAACATATAAATAAATGAATTGTTATGATCCGATCATATTTGAAATAGTAGGTAACATTTAAACACCAAAATAGGCACTAATATAATAGATAGTTACCGGTAATTTGGTCGCCGGGATGTAAGTATTGTTGGCCCGAAGGATTGGCCGATCGCTTGATGATTGATGTGGCCGCAGGTTCGATCCCCGCATCGATTCGATTGTTTTTGTTTATAAATTCATCTATATGTCTAACCTATAATATTTTATAAAAGAAACTGTTGTAATATGTGATAAATTTATAATTTACATAATAAAGTTATATAATTATAGCGCCATCTATTGAGATGTGTGAGTAACCGATGTACGTGTCAAATAACTGTTATGGCCTCCCTTGCAAATTCCCTGTGAACCATGAAGCACGCGTAAAATATAAAGTATTGTTGATTTCCCATTATCATGTAAAATAAAGTCACTAATAAAACTACTGGGTATCTTTACTTCAAGACGCCACCAATCCAACAGAAACATAAACATATTTTGCATTTTTGTAACATTTTGTATTATAGATTTTTGAATATTTCGATTTTTGTTTATTATGAATAAACCCAAAAATTACTTAACCGACCGACTTAATCTTAAAATTCTTTCACCATTCGAATATAACATTATCCTGGAGTAACATTAGCTGTATGTTTGGCTAAAGGAGTTGAAATAAGGGTTGAAATGAAAAATAAAAACCATTCGAGATTATTTTTTTTTTAATATTTTTATTTTCCATTTAAACCCTTATTTCAACCTCTTCAGGTACTGTTAATCCCGGATAATTACCATTAGAAAATCGAAATATTTTTTTAAATTGGTCCAGTAATTTTTGAGTTTCATTGTAAATAAAAATCCAAAAATATAAATGTATCTATCCTCTTTATAATATTACAAAAGAAAAACAAAAATAAAAATATTAAAAATCTAAAATGTAATATTGGTATAGATAGATGAAATAAGTAAACACAAAAAGTTGAACTACAAGTGCGGGGACCGAACCCGCGTCTTCTCGTTTAACAGTCAGCGTTCGTGCAATTCTGCCACACAATTAATCATACACTACGGTCCTAACTGTACTCGATGGGAACATCGAGTGAAATAACACTACGAATATATCGTTTTGTCCGCAGCGAAATAATGAATGAATAGGTATAAAGCAGCGCGCTCGCTCGCACGTCGTGAGCCGGCGTGCGCCGGTGCATGAGATTTGGTGCCGCCCGTTCGAGCAAGGTCATTGGCGTTACTCGTCCTCTTAAGGTTTTATGCAAGAAACCTCTTTGTTATATGCAATGCTGTTTATGATGTTTTGCAATACTAGGCACTATGACTGTATGAATTGTTATTCTATTGTTTTAAAGTATGGAACTCCCATTTTATAAAATTTTGTTTATTTTTCAACAAAATACTGTTTATCTGAAATAATAGACCAATTAAACACAATAAGTATGAGTCGGTGTCTGCTTATATGTAGATAAATGTTTCGAAGTCGAAATGCATCTTTGTACATAATTTGGATACTTATATCCTTGTCTATTAAAGTGAGACCGAAAAGTCTCTGGAAGTTTCTAATACGCACGACACATACTCGAACTTAATGTGGAGGTCAGGACTATGTGTGTGACTTGTAGATTACATAAATCTTAGTTTCGGTGCTGGGATCGAGAGGATTACTCTATTTTCCGATACGAAGTTCGAATGTTCGAACGATAGCCGTTCACGGACAAGATACAACTTTACACTTCTAAAAATCAATACTAATAATCTCTATGAAACTTATCATTCACTCTGAACTTAGTTTAAGTAGACCTACGGTTCGAATTCTATATTGGTATATAGTTCGGTTTTCATATACGGTTCGAACATTTTGTAAAGTTAGGCATATATATTTTAAGGTATATTGGTATAGTTTTACTTACGACATTTGAACATTCGTCATCGTATCAGAGAAGAGAGAAACCCCCTGAATCCGTAGCCTCTTATTTAGCACTCAGCTTAACCCACAACACCAAGTGCGGTTTCAAATATATACCTATAAATATACGATTAAAAAAGTGCTTTAAAAAGCTTATAATATAGCTTAGTATGTTATAAATAATAAATAAATGAATACACCCAACAGTCACATACATAGTCCTGACCCCACATTAAGATCAATTAAGTCTTGTGTCGTGGGTATCAGAAACTACGAGAGACTTTTCGGTCTCACAAACATCCAGACCCGAGACAAATCCTTGTGGGCCTCACAAACATTTGTCTCGGTGCGGGGATCGAACCCGCGACCTCTCGTTTCACAGGCGGCGTCTAACCACCTGCGCCACGGAGGCTGTCAATGTTATATAGCTAATAAGCCTAATATAATTCAATTCCATTTAAACTAAGTCACAAGTACTAGACTGACAAGTCTATACGCAATACCTGGACACTAACTGTTGCGTAAATCCATGTCGCCAACACCCACCTACACAAAGAGCGCTAATTGGGTTATTGTCTTTTTGTGCTTTCACTGCCCATATCCAGCATAACTGTGTTACCGGACGACACTGCTTATTTTCTGATCGGAGCATCTGCTAATTACGTGTTATGGCATTTATTGGCAAGATTGATATGATATACGTCCCACTGTCTATAGTGCAGTTGGCTAGATACTGGCTGTGAAATAAGAGACCGCGGGTTCGATCCCCGCACCGAGACAAATGTTTGTGAGGCCCATGAGTATTTGTCTCGGGTCTAGGTGTTTGTGAAACTGGAAAGACCACTGGAAGACTTAATAGATCTTAGAGTGGGGTCAGGACTATGTATGTGACTGTAGGGTGTGAATATATATTTATTTACAGCAGGCAATTTATTTTTGTTTATTTATCCTAATATTTATTGCGGTACTAGTTACCACTAATGTATATTTCGTTACATCAAGTCAAAATAACTGTACAAGTCTTTGCGTACATTATAATATTATAAACCTTTTATTTTACAGGAACAAGGGGCACCTGTCGAAGAGCCTCAACAAGAAGAGGACAAAGCCCAGCTTAGGTAACATAAAAATTACATTATTTTATTTGCAAATATATAAGAGAGCCTAAATACTGCCAATTGTTGAATTTTTACCCAGATTCTGGGGTAAAATGTTCTAAATTGGTACAAACTTATTAATGTTAAAAATATGTCCTCACATTTCTACTTCGCTGATTATTTGTTTGCTCTATGTCTATCATATCTATAGACTGTGTATATATACATAGTTCATGTATCGATCACAAGATGGCGTTATATACCAATTCAATTGCCCTCAAATAAGTAATAGCTTGATATACGACATGGGAGCTGTACATTTTAAGAAAATCGCTAGTAACACAGGCTTTTAAACCTTTATAAAATAAAAAAATACATATCATTTTATTCTAATAAGTTAATAAATAAGATCATTTTCTTTTCTTGAATTCTTGAGATAAATAAAACAAACAGTAAAATCGTAAACTATACTTACCGATTTTTCAATTTCGTAATAAAATTATATTAATGTGTTTATAAATATAAAACAATTCAAGTTAATTTAGCTGAATAATATTGAAATTTTGGACAATTTTCAATTATACTTTAAGAACTTAAAGAAGAATACGCCACTTCCATTTAATTTAAATATTTTATAAAATTCCACTATTAAATATTCAACAAAAACTTATATCTATAATTTCGCAAATGTAAGCATATTTTTTAAAAATTTTGTAATCGATTGTCTATTCGAATCGTTATCGCCAAGTAATTAAATTGGACGATAACCGATTCAGGCAGGTAAGGCGAGCCCTAGCGAGATTGTTTCTTTGTAGTGTGCGTCACTGAATAAATCGCTTGCCCCACTCCACTCACTGTAAATTGAATAACCAGTGTTGTTAATTAAATGGTAATTTTCCATTGAAATGGGGTAATAATTTTGTTTAAGGTTTTGATATTCTGAACTTTAAAGCAATTAGCTTTGGAAATATGACAAAAATGAATTAGTATGGTTTTATTTCATTTGTGTTTACTACACAAATAAATTGAAAAAGTATTTTTCAAAGAATTGTCAAATAGTAGTGTATGATTTTCTATGTACAAATGTGAAATAAGGAATATAATATGTTTGTGTTGACGTTCTAATAGCGTAAAATGATATTTTCTCAGTCAATTACAATATGCCAAACGCTATATGCCAGCGTTTTAAAATATTTGATCAATGTTTCCTTTATACATTTCAAGCTGTGGAAAATCCACGGTTCGTTTGTAGGACATTTCAAAATAATAAAGTTGTAAATAATTTTTTGACTTAACTTCTATCAATTCTGTGTTGTAAATTCGTAATCAGGTAGTTTACAAACCAAAGTTGGCAACATTATTGCACATTAACGCAACAGCGCCTCTGTAATACATCTTTCCTGTAGACGCCGCCACTGTTTTACATAGCTTCATGGATTTTACAGCAATCTACAAATAATTCAGTCCCGGTTCCTTGCTACTGAAACTATATATCCATCACTAACAAGTCGAAACACAGCAGCAACGATCTTGTAGATGTTGTTGTATGTGTGTAGGGAGCCATAGGTAATATTGATTTTGACGATTACGGGATACCGAATATCCGCCATCGAGGACCGAGCTCGCCGCCCAGGCTGCCCGCACACCGCATGCGCCAGTACTGCGCGAGCCATTGAGATTGTAGGGTGTACATCCTATAATTGTTCTCGACTATCTTTCTCATGCGTCCCTTAAGCACTATATTAATTATTTTCTACGATGTTCAAAATTAAACGCTCTAAAGTTTATAAATACTTTGAAATATTTAAAAAAGACGCAAAATGCTTACTGTGCACGGGTTACATTCATCATAGCGGAAAAAATAAAAAAGCTACCACGGCAGTATTATTAAACCACATACAGAATAAACACGTTAGACTGTATGCTGAACTTACTTCTACTGCTGCTACGGAAAAAAAACAAGCTTCACAATCATTAGCTGGCACATCTCGTTCAACTACGTCAGAACAACAAAACTCGGCGCGTCCTTCAAAAATAACAAGCGGCGAAGAGGATGAGCGGTACCCACATATCGATTATTGGATAACCGAGATGATCGCACTAAATAATGAACCGCTGTCAGCTATAGAAAAGCCTGGCTTCATACAATTTCTTAAGAAGCTAATACCTACTTACGTGATTCCCAATCTAACGCACATAGCTGATGTAATAATTCCAGACATTTATAATCGTATACATGCAAAAATAAAACAACGGATAGAAGGTGTATCTGTGATCTCCGTGACATCGAATGTGTTGAGTTGTTTGCGCAGCAAAACGAAGTCCTTGAGTTTGACTGCCCACTGGGTATCTCCAGAATTTGAGGTCAATCATGCTGTTCTATCGGTAAAGTCGTTCACTGGATCTCATGGCGCTGAATATATATTTAATGAGTTAAATGAAATTACGACTCGATTTGGCATACCACGGAATAAAATTCATATTTTCATGGATTGTAGTGGTCACATTGCCGGTGAAGATAAAATTGTTGATTCCCCAGGATGCTTCATTCAATCGCTACAGATCATCATTAAAGAATCCTTATTGATAGACAATGACGTCGAGGATATGATAACTGACGCTAGGTGCATTGTTGCTCATATCGTTAAATCCAATCAAGCTCAGAAAAAACTTCATCAAATTCAAGACACTCTGAAAATGCCACGGCGTAACTTGCTACAAGACGTTGAACAAAGATGGAATTCAACGTATTATATGCTGGAGCGACTGATAGAACAAAAACAGGCAATAATCGTTTACACTGGTGACCATGATACCTTGAACAATATCACACCATTGTCTTGGAATTTAATGGACGAAATCGTCAGGCTGCTAAGACCATTTGAGGAGATAACTAAAGCAACAACTTCTGACTTCTGCCCCATCTCAGAAGTTATACCGAATGTCACCATACTGCTCAAACATTTAACAAAAATGGAGACACTGGGAAGAACACCGAGACTGGTAAAAGTAAGGACCACGTTAAAATCTGAAATTAAAAAGCAATTTGACTTGGACAACTATAATTATTTGATTGCTACTCTCCTTGATCCGAGATTTAAGACCGCTTTCTTCGGAGAAGTTCAAAAAGACAGAGCAAGGCAAAAACTAATATTGGACGCTTTGAAAATGAATTTTAACGACTCTGTTCTTGAAGAACCTCCACCTGTCAGCAAAAAGAGGAAATCTGATGAGAAAGGAAACAAGCTGACATACACTAGTTTTTGGGACTATTTCGAAGAATTTGCAAATGATAAAAATAACGACTCAAAACCCAACACTAGAGGAACAGCCGACGAATTGGAGAATTATTTGAAAATCGATCGTATAGATCGAAATAGATCTCCTTACGAATGGTGGTCTACGAATGCAAAACACTTTCCGATATTAAAAGAATTTGCGAAGATATACCTGTCGTCGCCTTGCAGCAATATATATGGCCAGGAGCTGTTTTCTGCACCAGGATTAGCTTACGAAAATAGCCGAAATAGCATACCCTCTTCAGACATAGAAAAAATAGTTTTCATTCATCACAATTTACCTCTAAACAACTACGAATATTAATTGGTATTGGTATTTTAACACTCACTAAATTTAAGCGACATTTCGAATTTAACTGCATTTCTGGCTGCCTAAAAAATCTAAACTAAAAGACTTTTAGTAGGTTACTAAAGTAACTTCTATACTTTATTATAAAATATAATATAATATATCTGTATACAAATTTAAATAATCCAGATAAATCTGGCTAGTAGGTTAATTAGAATAATGGTGTAGAAATAAATGTGAAGACGGATATGGTATTATGTATGATATTATTGACAGCCACCGTGGCGCAGGCGGTTAGCGGCGTGGTCTGTGTAACGAGAGCCCGCGGGTAAGATCCCCGCACCGAGAGAAATATTTGTGCGGCGAACAAATATATCTTTCGGGTCTGGGTGTTTCCGACCGATAAATTATTTCGATGTTTCTCATAACTACGACATGAGACTCAATCATAGTGAGGGGTCAGGACTATGTATGTGACTGTTGGGTTTTAATTATATTTTATTTTATTGTATTTGGGATTTATAATTATATTATTGTGAACAGATTATTGGTATTGAGTAATTATTTTAACTATTATATAATGTACTCGTATTGTGATAACCTACGAAAATTATGTATTATTATGGTGAAACCTATCTTATTAATAAAAGTAGTGATGCAAAAATATTTTTTAAATTTATTGATCCGTTAAATCTTAATTAAGGTTAGAATACAAAAGTATAATCAATTTAAAACATGCAGTTATAAGTGGAAAAAGTGTCTGTACTCGAGCTAACATATTTTAAATAATTTAAATGAATTAATATATTGTATTTAAAAAAAATATTATAAATGCAACAAAAATATACTGACACATTGGCTAAACTTCATATGAAAATATAAGACACTTTCTGAATGTTTTGAACGACCTTTGAAATCAGTTTGAGCGAAGAAAATATACATACATAATATAAATCAGTTAAAGTTTATGATACTTATTAAACAACACGTAGCTTAGCGTAGAGTTAGGACTAAGTAAGAGATCAACTTTTGATATCTCGTATATATTCTATTGAAATTTCTGTTCAAAAGTGAAATAAAAAATCAATATTTTATACAAAAAACAAATCAATTACTAATAATTATGAATAAAAATTAAATTTGAATCAATATATAAATCTATATTTTAATAAGTAATTTTTTTTGTCCAGTCGTTCTGACGCCGAAGAATACCGTCCCGGTCAGGTGTTCTCTCTGAACGCCCAGGAGTTGTTGGAACTCCAGCCAGAGAGGAAGGCGCCTGTCGGTGGCGGTCAGTTGCTGCAACAACTCTATACCAACAATCAGGCAGATCATAAGCAGGCACTGCAGCAATACTACTACTTGGAGCAACAGGGACAGACTGGACGACAGGTAATATTTATTAATACTGAGTGAGGCTTGCAGTTATCGCTACCAATAGACTTGTTACTGTAAGGTTCTGTAATTTAGTTTGTTTTTGACATTAAGTTTATTATTTGTAGGTTGTAGGATCGCTTACTATTTTGTTAGTGAGTGAACCGTAAAATTGTGAAGGGTTTTTGCTTTTATT
Source organism: Hyles euphorbiae (assembly GCA_023078785.2). Classification (NCBI taxonomy): domain Eukaryota; kingdom Metazoa; phylum Arthropoda; class Insecta; order Lepidoptera; family Sphingidae; genus Hyles; species Hyles euphorbiae. Next base: position 8,209,779 of record CM041035.1, read on the forward strand.
TTTTGTCTTTCTGTAAGTTGATAGAAAATAGTAAATAAAATCGTTTTTTAAATTTTATTCTCAGTTTAAGTAACTGCATAATACCCATGTGTTATTCCTCAAAAATTAATTGGTAAACGAATTATGGTTAGTATTTGTCTATAAGATTATGTTTCTCTTCACCTAATTACCGTAATTAACAGCATATGCCTCTTTATTCCCAGGTCACTCTCCAACCATCTCACGCAGTCATCGCCCGGCCCAACTACTCTTCAAACGGCGGCGAGGCATCAGTAGGTGCTGCTCTCTCAGTCAGCGACACTGGTGCAAGTTCCGCTGAGTCTTTCGACCACGAGCTCCTTGCTTTACTTGGCCAAGCTCCTGTGAGGCCTGAAGAGCCTCGCAAGCAGGCCTACGTTCAGGCCCCACAAACTCAGCAGAGCTCAACTGTGCAGAGCGTGGCGCCTCAATACCAGCAGGTAAAATACATATTGAAGTATTTTTTGTTGACGTCATATTATCATTACTCAACGTCTAAGATTATTAGGTACATGATCTTTGCTAACTTGTAATACATTTGATATAAGAATAATGTATATTTTCTGTTGTATTTATTTGTTCTGTTTTTAAAATTGTCTGTTAACTTATCGTTTTCAGGTCGACCGCTACGTGACTAAGCCAAGTAAGAAACCATCAAAACTTCGCTCCAAGGTTCAAATCGCCTCTCCTCAAATACCACCTGCCCCTCAACAGTACTTGATCGAGACCACTAACATCAACCAACAACAGCCGAAGCAGTTCCGCCCGGCTCCTCAACAGCAGAGAGTTGCTCAATTACTCCGCTATGTGCCGTTCCAACAAGCACAAACTCAGTCTATCCAGCAACCTTTATACGAACATCCCGAAGCTCAAGGATTGAAAATTGTCGCTGCCCCTAAACTGCAACAAGCACCGCAACCAAAAGCACAATACAACTACAGACTCATACCCCAATATCAACCTGAAGCCGCTCCAAAACAGTACAGAATTATTGAAGCCACGAGACCTCAGTTGGCTCGCCAAGAACAACGCTACCAAGCTCCTAACGTGGAAAGACCAGTAACGTATCTGAAACGTTACCCAGAACCTGAAAAGTTAAGGTCTGTAAAAATCTACGATCCCATTGGTCAGGATGGCTTGGTGCAGCAGCAAGCGCAAATTGTGGGAGACCAATATTTACTCCGCCCTGTCTACAGAACAAATGACCAACGCGCAAGATACGAGCTGCCCCCTCTTACTGCGAAATCTGAACAACAACGCGTAGTAGAACCAGCAAAACCCCATTCAGCCATTTATGTCAGCAAGAACTTGGCTCCTAGGAAATTGACCCGACCGCAACTAGCTTTGAAAGAACAAGGTTTAAGGAATGAACAAGCTCTGCAACGAGAACAGCAAATCAAACAGGAGCAGGCTTCTAACGTTGAACAAGTGAACATTGAACAACATGGGCAGAGTTTGGAAGAACAGCTCTCGCACTTGCCACCTCCGAAGAACAACAAAGCGTATACCCCAGAGGAATTCGCGGCCTTAGTAGAAGCTGGGTATGCGGTCACACCTATTCCAGTAAGCGCATTAAACCTAGATGTGGCGCAGTCCAGATCGGCAGTTGAACAAGTGACTTTACAACCCTTGGCCGACCAGCCCAAACGTCGCCCTATTAGCAGACACCAGTATCTTCCGCTAAGAGGAGACGATGCGCCTTAAACATATCGACCACTTTGTACATAGCATTAGAAATAAAATCATAATATAAGATAGCTCTATTTGTAAAGTTTGTTTCATTTGCCCCTTTCATAAGACTCCTGAATGAAGATTGGTTAGAACTTAATTTATATTTTCTAGGAGCGTGAAATGAAACCACACGCTGAAAGAACTTTCATTAAGTTTATATGAAAACCGCAATTACGTACTGGAAGAGTAGGGAAACAATTGTTTCTCATATAAAAGCAAAGTATCTTTTCAGAATGAATCTTGTCGTAGCAAATAATTCCATCTTAGAAGCGCTTGACGGTAATTTACAATACATAAACCCCGAGGATTTATTTCTTAAAGTCCCTTTTATTTAATAAGTAATGGATCTTTTTGGGTGGATATTTATTTATTGTCGTCACCGTAATTTTCCGTGCCGCTCGTTCCCAATACGTGTTGTTCACACGATGAATCTCACTTTTGTCTAATCCAAATGGATTTCATCCCTTCGATACCAGCATTGCGGACATCAATGTTATTTTCGATATCCAGCCGGTTGTAATTTTATATCCCTTATAAGCCTTTCTAGATTAATCGCTCTGAAGATTCACAATTTCTCCAATATATATTCAATAAATTGAGTTGAAATATAATTGATTATCGAAATGTCTATTTCTCCTGCCAAACAGCAGTTTAATTGCACTGTTTTCCGTTTTTTCGAATTAAAGGATATTGTAGTCAATGTCAATGACTGGACATATTGAGACTGAACATCTTACGTCTCAGGAGGGTGAGCGCAGTGTAATACCAAGCATTACTTTGTAATTGAGGTTATGTTTGATTTTGCTACTGTACGGCCGTACTTGGGATCCGAACCCGAGACCTCAGCTTTGTAACCGTACCGTAGTGAAACTTCGTCACAGAAGTAGTAATTATTTAATCAAACTAATAATACTTCAAATAATGAATATACTATATAACAGTACGCATAATATCAGATCATAGAATATGTAATATAGGACAAACTACAAATAAGATGTCCATTATAACGTCCATCTATCAAGCCTCACTAGTTCAACATACAAGGTTACTTCTGATGTAATGAGAATTGATTAGGAATCCCTAGTTTATATGACCTTGCTTAGTCATAAATATAAATTAAAAGTTTGATTTGACGAACGAACAGACCATCAGAAAATAAAGATATCTTTCTTCAATTGTAATTCATTTGTTTGGTTTCTTTTCAATCAAAAGCCTTGAAAACCAAAATCGCGATATTTGACAAAATCACCAGGCAGTTCTTTTTTCATACTTATTATAATATCTCATGGGTTTGTATGGAATATGTGATTTCCATTAAATATTATATGCAAATATCATCTATCTATATATATAAAAGAGGAACCTGACTGACTGACTGACTGACTGACTGACGTATCAACGTACAGCCGAAACTACTGGAGCTAGGAACCTGAAATTTCGCACAAGGTTTCCTATTGTGACGTAAGGTAGCACTAAGAAGGGATTTTTGGAAATTCAACCCCTAACGGGGTGAAAAGGCTAAAAAACGGTTGTATGGAAAATCGAAACTGTTAGAGTTACAATTCTCAAACTTTGCAGTTTAGTTAGCCAATCAAAAGTAAAAATAACTACATGCTTTATTTTTCTAAAATTAACCCTAAACGGGTAAAAATAAGGGTTGAAATTTAACAGAACCGATCTATCGAATCAACGCAGAGCCGGAACTACTGGAGCTAGAATCGTGAAATTTTACACAAGGGTTCTTATTATGACGTAGGGTAGCACTAAGGAAGGATTTTTGGAAATTCAGCCCCTAAGGGGGTGAAAAGGAAAAAAACGGTTGTATGGAAAATCGAAACCATTAAAGCTAGAATTGTCAAACTTTACATTTTAGTTACTCATCTAGAAACAAGAATAACTGCATACTTTATTTTTCTAAAATTAACCCTAAATAGGTTAAGATAAGGGTTACGATTTTGTAGCACTGAACTGCCGGATCAACGCACAGTCGAAACTGCTGGAGCTAGGACCGTTGAAATGTTGTATGCAAAAACGAAACCGCTGAAGTTATTCTTGTGAAAATTTGTATTTCACCACTTATTTTAAACGCAAAATAATGCCATGAACTACTATTCGAAAAAAACACTAAGGCGGTGAAATAAGGGATGATATTATATTATGTGAAAACCAGAACCACTGAAGCTGATTTGAGTGTGTTATCAAAATCATTTTTTTGCAAATCTTTCGCAGAGCTTACAGTGTAATGTTGTTGAAGCGATATAATGTATTAATTTTCCATCCGTATTATTATAATATACATGCAGACGAAGTTGCGGGCAAAAGCTAGTTATGTATATGACTTTTATTCATATAGACCAGGGGTCGGCAACCTGCGGCTCGCTGGCTTTATGCGGCTCTTTGGATTTAAAGCTCTTTACCGCACGCCTCGGGTCGTAACAGTCATCAGACAAAAATTGGGGCTCTTTAAAACTTAGAAATGTTATAAATTGTAATTTTTGGCTCTTCTGACTTAGAAGGTTGCCAACCCCTGGTATAGGATCTTGAATTGAATGTAACAATTTTATTTAAGACATCCATAGATTTATTAATACGTCTTAATGACTACAGGCATATGTTATATTTAGACATAACTGATTCAAAGACAAGCGTATCATACAATTTTATAAAAAGGATGAGCGTGCAGATTTCGGCCTTAGACGAAGTTTAATTTATTCTAAGCTGAGGTAATACATTTTCCAGATAGCATTCGATCACTCGATAAAAATATGTTGTAACCTTTCGATTTCACAGTCCATATTATCAATTTACTTCGAAGCGAAATGTCAGCGTTATCCTTTATGAAATTTTATCAAAATCTCCCAGTCCTTATCTATCACGCAATATTACAATTCTGTGTAATATGTTGCCCTGTCTGTACAGAAACATGCTCAAAATATTGAGGCTTTGAAGCGTGATGGCATTAGATTCAAATCCTGTAAACTGTGTGACAATAGTTTTAAGTACCTTTTGACCTCATAATTATTTGTTTCGAATCGATAATCGAACCTTGTTCCTTTAGTCTCGTGCCCATATCGTTACAAGAGTTTTAAGCTTGTTGCACATCTGACGTAAAATAGGTCGCGTATCGTCCATCTCGTAACGCCAGAATGGACAAGTAGATAATAAATCATTCGACCTCACACATTTAAAGCGACGCATCATTGATTAAGTGTGTAAAGTTTATTTTATTTGCGTGTCCATTCCAGTGTTAAGCTTTGGTCTTCTAATTGTATCATCCTACAGTATAAGATGTAGGTATTGCTACAGTTTAACATTAATGTACTTTTAGTATTCATTTAATTTAATATATTATATTTATATTTTATGTAGTGTATGTATCTTTGGAGACCGCGTCTTGGCAAGCGTAGTGTAGGAAGACCTCCAGCTAGGGGGAGTGAAGATTTGCGTAAGATCGCTGGCAAATGCTGAATGCGACAAGCCGAAAACAGGGTGAAATTTACTGTCATGACAACAGCATAGGTTGATAATGATGATGATGTATCTTAATGAAAATCTGCGTTTGCATTCCTCATTTTTGTTTTGTTTATTTATTTTTTTGCCTTGTTGTGACCACCATTTTTTCCTTACTTCCTTTCAATCCAGTTCATATAAAGGTTGTCAGAAATAAATCCCCGATACCGATAAGACTTAGGCTAATATGAAACTAGACTAGACTCTTTTGTTTAAAAGGCTAAATATTGTTTATATAAAATTATAATAATAATCGAGGGTAGTTTTCCGTCGCTTGCCTTTCGCTGGGTAGGTACGTCATTTTGTAGTCTCGTGCGCGCTTCGCGCCGTATGGTGCATGCTCGACCTCTGAGCTGGGTGTTTGCCTAATCCATTTGTGTGTCGTGGACTGTCTAGTTCAAAGCGTTGTTAGCAGGGTCTATAGCCAACACCGTCGTCGGCGCCTACCATCTAGTCGGACGGGACACCGGTAAGTTAGTTTGTTTTACTTTTATTATTGTTTTGTGTGCTATCTTATCGCTATCAAATTGTATACAGACTATCAATCCGCACTAAGCTAGTTTATATAAACAAATAAATAACTACATCAAACAGTAACATACAGAGTCCTGACCCCACTACGAGAAACTTTTCGGTCTCACAAACACCCAGATCCGATCGGTGCGGAGATCGAACACGCGGCCTCTCGTTTCACTCCGGCGTCTAACCAATTGCGCCACGAAGGCTGAAGATAATATGGCCTAACCTCTTTCAATCGAACTCTCTATTGTAGAGGAGGCCTGTGTCCTGGACGTATATGGGCTGATACAGATACAGTCAGATATGCGTATGTAATGAGTATTATACATGGTTATATATCAAATAATCTCGGCATGTAAACACGACAACAACTGCCCTCGGTTTTACGCGCAAGTTGTCAACTCATAGAAACTTGGGAATGTCACATCGGAGACCCGTCGTGAATACAAATAGTGGTAAATATCTAACTTGGCAATATACATGTTCTACTAACATTGCTTGTTTGGGGATTTGTTTATGTGTATTTATAAGTTAATTTGGAAAGTGACGTCTTCAGCAAACATAAATATTATATAAATATATACAAGAACTACAAGTAACTAATTGGTTTGCAGTAGATTTTCTGTCCAAAATAGATAAATATATAACATAATTTTGTGCATAGGTGAATGCGCATTGAACCCGTTATTAATAAATAAAAATGAAATAAACATGAAAATTAGTTCTAAAGTGGCAAATGTCCTTTCTGTAAGAAGTCTCACTGAAATTTGAGTCGAAAGCAGCACTAACTTATCTTCAACACAATAGTTCCTAAAGAAGACATAAAATCAAACAAAAAGAATCCATGAAAAGGTATTGAAACAGCATCTGAGACGTAAACTCCTAATTAAATTACCTCAACGTTAAACCTCTGGCGAAAAATACCAAATTACCTGCAAAACTCAATTAAGCCGAACAGATGGCCCATTAGAGCCCAGTTTCACAAAACTTTCCAGGATTGGTTTTTTTTACGAAGCAATTTTGTTTTATGTTTTGTTTTGCATAAAAATTGTTTACGGCAAACTAATTTGAATGTAAATGATTTATTTCTCTGTAATTAAAATCTTTTCAAAGGTCGGCGGGGAATTATTGGAACGGATGCGACCGGGATGGAAATTGGAAATTGTGTTTTAAAGTTGTTAGTTGGATTTTCTACGTCTGTGATTGTTCATTTCTGAGGTGTTCCATAAAATAATTGCCTTGAAATAGATTGCCCGTCATAAAAAAAACACTTCATTTTTCTAACATGACAATGATAAAACAGGCTACGTTTTTTGATTTATATTATAATAATTTGTCGGAACTGAAATTTGAAAATTGTATCTAGTATTTGGAAATAATTTTTCAACTGCTAAAATCAAAGCCGTTAGTTTACCTTCACAAATATCTGGCACTTTCGTCTCTTATTTTTACTATTAAAATTTATTGAATTGTCTTCACGGTTTATACCAATTACGTCAGTCGTATTTAGGTCGTATGTCTTGATGAAATATGTGTTAATGGCTCATAAAATCCGACAACACGCTAATTCGATTTGTCAGCGTATAAAATCCTATTCGATTTAGTCTATATACGCCACATTATTGGCCCTAATACAATAAATTTATCAGGACAGTTTGTAAACGGATATATTATTGACTGATTTTTTGGTAGGATATAGTAACAACAATAAATCGGATGGGAAACTTAGCCCGGCTTAGATAAATTAGATTAGCTTTGACTAGCTTAGAGAATATTTACAGGAGTAATTATAAAGAAATATAAATACACCCAACAGATAGTTATAACACCCCTATATACATACACTAAGATCGAGTCATTTGTCGCGGGTATCAGGAACTACGAGAGACTTTTCGGTCTCACAAACACCCAGACCCGGAAGAAATATTTTACATAATGATTTCTTAGGTTTACGCGAATGTTACTCATTGAAATAAAACTATTATTTACGGATTTTATTGTGGATTTGGTTTGATTTTTACATTTTTGACTTCCCGACGTTTCGATTACTTTACAGCTTTCGTGGTCACGGTGCGGACTGAGGTGTAGTCATCCGCTCTGTGACTGTTACAATTTAACTACCCTTATTTTAGAATTATTAAATAAAAAAAAAAAAACTAAATAGTTAGTCTGTATTTATTATTTATCGGATCGCAAATATAATAATGCCATGTATGTCATATGTAGGTGATACATAAACCACCTGCCAACACCACTGAAGTGAGACACAACAGATGAACTTTACGACTCCCTTCGCCACTAAACGCGATCATTCGAAGGGCCCATCAATCCTGAACACTTTTATATTTCTATAATAAAAGTGTACTACCCACCGTAATAACTTCCGACAATCTTGTGGTCATTGTGGCTGCGACATTGTCAATGGATTTTGTTCTTACATTCTTAGGTTTTATGTTTTTATATTCATTGGATACAATGTTATGGCTTTTATAGGTTTATAATATGAAGTTATCGTGGTCTTGTCGAGCATAGGAAACAAGTAAACGAATATAAAGCTGTTATTGTTATTGGTCGATTACACATACAACAACTCACGCCTTTTTCCGAGTAGGGATGATTATCCCAGCTATGACTATAGGTGCTACCAGAACATCCGTTTTTTTGCGTGTTTATTTTATTTTATTTATTTATATAAGACATAAAACAGAATACAATCAGACAAAAAAAAACAAGCATTTTATTATAATTGTTAAAAACTAGATTGCATTCCCAAGCTTATGTCCTAATCTAATAATTATAACTTATGCTTAAATAGTTCAGATACCAGTGTTCCACCTCATGATGCGATAAGGGTCGAGCCTCTCACAATATCGAGCAAAAATTTCTGACTCCAGACTAATATTGTTTAAAAAAATCCAATATCACTCACCTGGGATTCTAACCCGAGAACTCAGCTTTACAATCGTATCTTAGTACAACTGCGCCACCTAGGCAGTCACAACTGTCCACCAGTTAATAAGAGGTTTTAATAAGCACTTTCCGGGATTCAACTCAATAAGCAAAAAAATCAAAATATACCTCAAGCAGGTTACAAATCCTAAGCACCTTTCGGGTAATTCATAGAAGATTTCTTTTACCAATATAAAAAAGACGAATCCTGACACTTCTAGTGTTATTAACTTACAAAACAAGTACGGTCATTATCGAAACACGCTCGATATTGTGAACGATCCCGAGTACACGCGATTCGTGGGCGGAGTTCGCTCACTGATACACTAACCTATTTTCTGATATACTGTGACACGTCTCTTTTGCGTCTGTGTAGCTGTTGCCTTGCACCTTTTGGAAACTAAGGAATACTCTATGAAACGTAATTTAGGGTCTGTAATATGTTTTTAAATGATCCATTATGTACGCCTCAATCAATTATTCACCCCATAGTAATATGCGTGGGGTCTGAGGACGTTATTTAATTATAGTAGACATAGTGTAATCATAGAATCTTATATAAAATAAGGTATACTATTATGGGTAAATTCTCTATTCTCTACCAGACAACCTTTGGATGGATATAAAAGAAGGAGAAAGAAAGGGCATTTCTTTGTATTTATGAATCCATTAAAGTTTATATTTTAGTTTATTCACGAAATTTAATATGAATAAATATTTTTCACGATTTTTTTTTATTCAAATGTGACACCGACTGTTGCAAAAGTCACTATAATATTTATGATTTTAAGGAATGATTAATCTATTCTATTATTTATTAGAGTGCGTGCGAGATCACTTAGCACTTGACTTTACTAAAACTACCACCTGACTTCGTTTTCAGTGGTAGTTTGCATATATCTAGTTTTAAATATTATATATATGCAAATGAATATGTATCTAGTTTTAAACAGGCCTGCATTATTGTGTCGACCGAATCCATCGTCAATGAAACTCTATTGTAGTTAATTATTGTGTCCATATAAAAACATCGCTAATACATAGTTAATTAATGTGAAAACCTCCCGGCTAAGCCTGTCATGTTTTCAAATATTTTATTCATTTTCAAGCTTGTTATACCCAGTTTAGTTCCCACGGGAAACTGGACACTATGTCGTTGACATTTATCGCATGATATTTTGGATGTATGGTAAAATAACTGACAATACAGTCGATGCAGTATATTACGGAAAATCCTGCTGAACTTCACTACATAGTATAAAACAAAGTCGCTTTCTCTGTCCCTATGACCCTTTGTATGCTTAAATCTTTAAAACTACGCAACGGATTTTGATGCGTTTTTTTTTATTAGATAGAGTGATTCAAGAGGAAGGTTTATATGTATAATACGTGCATATTATTGTACAGAAATCTATTTGTACCCGGGCGAAGCTGGGCCGGGCCCCTAGTTTATTCATAAATTGTTGATTAGTTTGTTATATTCAAAATTGCCTTCTTTTGTTTTTTTGTAATTTTAGTTTGTTCAAGAAAGCGACTGATGGATCATCCACAATTTTTCTAATTTATTTTGAGTAAAACTGGAATGATATTGCGCAATGCTTATATTAATACACATGTAGCATGTGTGAAATGGAATAAAATAGGTAATTCTGTTCACACACCTACTATCATTGTTATGCCATCGACAGAGTACAGAAACTCCGCAAGTCTCGGGAGCAAACTTGTCTTTAACTCGCAAAGCAGTTTATAATAATAGAAGTGGATGGATATTTAAATAGGAGAGAGAAAGGGCAGTCTAGGGCATAACTTAAATAATAATAAACATCAAAGATTAAATGTAATATATTTATTTACACTTTCCCAATTTAAATAGTACAGGCGGGCTTCATGCTTAATGTCATTCTCTCCTAGTCGACCTTAGGTAGTGCAGAGAGACGGAGGTGTATAATAAATCAAATGGTAAGAAAAAAGAAGAAAAGAAAACAACAGAATATTTATTAATAAATATTTACATGAATATTTTATATTTTTATAATTAATTTACAGTGTAATTTCTAATGGACTTTGTTATTACACATTATTTGCGTTGCTTCCGCGAACTTTGTCATTTTATAATTACTCAAACTATAGCATTGGTTAAAAACTTAACCAACACCACATTTACTGGTGGTAGGTCTCTCATATGTGAGAGGCTGCCTGGGTGGGTACCACCGCAATGTCTATTTCTCCCGTCAAACAGCAGTTTAAATGCACTGTTGTGTTTCGGATTGAAGGACATTGTAGCCAAAGTAACTACTGGACATATTGAGACTAAACATCTTATGTCTCAGGATGGCGAGCGCAGTGGAATACCAAGCATTGCTTTGTAATTCAAGGTGTTGTTTGGTTTCGCTACTGTTCATGAGCGGTGGCATCGCTTACCATCAGGCGAACCGCATGCTCGTCTCGTCATTCACAGCAATAAAAAAAAAATGCCCAATTTCTTGCTAAAAATATATTACAAACACAATATATCCGTAACTGCAGAAACACCATCCTACGTTTGTTTCTTACGGTTCAATACGCTGGCGTAATGTTAGCAGCAATAGCCGGAGTTGAAAGCTTTGCCACATTCCCCGATCAATTTACTAATATTGACTATTAGTTTAATATAGCACGCTTGTATTTCAAGCTCCCATGATTGCTTGGTAAAAATATACGTGTTAGTGCCAGAAATAATTGTCATTTTTTGGATATTTTTATATATTTATGAGATTCTCATAAGAGTTTCTAAAGTTCCAACTGCAGAAACTTTGAGGTCAGTTATAAACCATGGATTTCTAGAGATTTTACTTGTAATAATACTCAGATCACGTAGGTACAGTACTTTACAGCTCTTAAAATGGCCTTTCTAAATTATAGGTCTTAGTGTATGGCTTAACTTTATGCCTAAGATAAGGTCTATCATATTTTTTACGTGTTTTTGACACCCGTGAAAAGCGTTGGCCATTTTTGTGACGCACATTTTCTGTCTATAAAATATTCCTTTCTGTCTTTCTTCCGTATCTTTCACCCTACACATGTATGACTTGCATACATACATAAACTTACGCCTTTTTATCACAAGCAGAAGGCAGAGATGCTACCAGGACATTCATGTTTCCATGTGTTCCATCCCACAATGTTATGGCGAGTCTATCGCCATATCAGGCAAAAATTCCTTACTTCGGGTTTTTTTTTTATTTTATTTCCAAAACAAAAATTAATACACTTAATTTTCCATAGAATGTATCATAAACTAGAATAAGTTTTTCTGTACATCTATAATCATCATCCATCATGATGAGGTTGAACAAGAACCGCTCGACTTTCTGGGTTTATTAACAGGCAAATGAAAATTTTTAGCCAGCCTCCTCTCACTATTTTAATTTTTAATACTATCGTACGAGGCATTCTGGAATACTGTAGTACGGTATTCCAGAATGCCTCGTCCTGAGTCCTGGCTACCAAGTACATATCGACAGAATTGAGCGCATCCAACGCCGTTTTTTATACCATCTTACTTATAGTAACAATAAATGCGCTCAGTTAAAATCTTATGATCGGCGCTTATCCTTTTTTAAAATGGACTTACACCAGACGCGTCGTAAAGTTGCTGATATTTTATTTCTGTTTAATATAATACATGGTTTTGTTGACACACCAGATATTTTAAATCGTATTCAATTCGCTATCCCGCGCCCTGAGAGTCGTTTAAATAATCGCAAAACTTTCTACAAGTCGTTTTTTAAAACTAATCTCGGTCAACATTCTCCTATCTGCCGCATGACTTCTGCTTATAATAACATCCAAAACAATTTTGATATATTCCGTCCTGGTGCTAAGGCTTCCGTAAGAAAAAACATTATGTTAATCTACATACCAAATCATCTAATTGAGATAGTAATTTAATGTGCATCACAACCTACATTCTCATTAAGCATGCTGTGTTCACACTTAGTAGGTTGCAATCTATAGTTTTAATTTCTATGTCAGTTCCATAAGTTTATAACTCGTAAGATTGTATCCAGTTCTATGAAAAAAATAAAATAAAAAGGACTTTGCCAGACCCGGGATTCGAACTCGAGACTTCAGCTTTTTAGTCGTACCGTAGGCAAATGCGTAACTGAGGCAGTTAAATTAAAAGTGACTGTCAAAATTAATGCAATATTCGATTAATGATGAATATTGCCACTTTGTTGGCTCAGTCAAACGCAAGCAGAGATAATATTAAAATAATTCAATCCAATCAGATAACTCTTGACAGATTGTCGCAGTTTAAGTTGAATAAGTACCCAGATTGAATCGAAAAGTAAATTGAACTGTTATGAAACGATGTAATTGATTAAAATAGATACGTCAAAATGTTTAAAGATTCAATTTAAAAACTTGATAAATGGATATTCTTAAAAAGTAACCACGTATATACATACCTACATATATAAATTCATTTCATAATATCTATCTATCTATCTATCTATATCAGCCCATATACGTCCCACTGCAGGGCACGGGCCTACTCTACAATCGAGGTTACGATTGAGAGTGGTTAGGCCATATAGTCCCCCACGCTGGCCTAGTGCGGGTTGGCGGACTTACATACCATAGAAATTCTTATGAATCCCTATGGTATGCAGGTTTCCTCACGATGTTTTCCTTCACCGTTTTAGTGCGTGGTGATTGACTATCAATACACACATAACTCCGAAAAGTCAGAGGTGTGCCCTGGGATTCGAACCCGCGACCACCGTGAACATGTTGGCAGTCGCGTCTAGTCCGTTTACCAACAGGCCACCACGCACTTATAATAATTAATTGCACAAGTATATTATAATTCATAATATACTTGTGCAATAAAAAAACAATTTTATGTTGATGAAAAAATCTTGTAGGTAGTATTAATATATTAAAAACAACTTATATTTATTACCTCTGGCAATGAATTTAGGCGTATACCAAAATTTTGTTTTCCATTTCTTTTCTAACTTAATATACTTATTACTATTTTTATCTAGCCGTAGCCACATATCACGAAACAATCTAGATAAAACAAAAACAAGTTACAAGGCGAATAAATCCTTTGCAAAGACAAATAACTACACATTCTCTTTGAGCACTGACCGATGTCGGCACTTGGTGGAGTCGTTAAACTTTTTACCCTTAACAACGCTCAAGTTTTCTCGTTAAATTGAAAACTTACTCACTTATTCAATATTTAACGTCACTGAATTAATTTATTGAGCCTTTATAATCCTTTAGGTACTTAATAAATCATAAATGATTTATCATTCATTATTCGGCAAACTCCGTGGTGCAACTGGTTAGACGCCAGCTGTGAAACGAAAGGCTGCGGGTTCGATCGATAATATTTGAATTTATAAATCAGCCCAAATATGTACATTTTACTGCGACTCAAAATGCTACTCTAAGATTGAGAGGAATTAGAAAGAAAAAAAGAAAGAAATATTTATACCATGGGTTTTTCGTTCTTGTATTTATATTGTGTATGGTAAATTAAGTATCATTGTACGGTGTTGTGTGTGATCATGTGGATAACCAGCAAGGGGGTTCAAAAAGCCATACACAAGGTTACAGCTTTAAGTAATAACTACTAAAACAGTGCCTGTCAACAAAACGGTTCATATTCAGTATGCCTTGGTCATAAACCAACGCTGGCTGGTAAGGGACGTCACAAGCGGCAAGAACGTAATATATACGTACATAAATATTTTTGCATCAAGACGATAAAATCCTCCGTAATTAATTATATTCAAAATTCAAAATTCTTTATTTCACTTGTGATACATAGGTACAGGGTTGATACATACATAGTTAGGTGCTCTATGATCTGCCTACAAATTGGCATACAAGTGTGACTTCCGTCAGTTTTTATTCCGTCAGTAATTTAATTCCAAATACATTTTTTGTAGTCATTATGATTATCAAAATAATTAATATAAGAGAAAAGTAAAAATATAATTAATGTATAAAATCATGTCTAATTAATGAAAGTCGTCGCTTAGAAAATCTAATACATCATATTTACATAATAGCATTTAATAACTAAATATTTTTAATTTTTAATTGTATAGTAACACCTGCTAATTAGTAAGGCATGTAATTGTTTTTTAAATTGTATTGAGTTTAACTGTTTAATTTGATATGGTAATTTATTATAGATTTTGGAGCCATACAAAATGTGTTCTTGTGGAGTAAAGCTGTCTTTGAGGGTTTTAAAGATATGTCATGTGAATAGTTTTGTCTTATGCTTGAATGTTGCTCAGCTACTTTTTTAAAATACTCGCTATTGTTTTTTACAAATAATGAGCTTTCGTAAATGTAAAGGGAAGGCAATGTTAGGATTTTAAGTGATATAAAGTGTGGTTTACATGTATCTGTCATTTTAAGTCCGCAAATGGATCTGATGCATCTTTTTTGAGCTTTAAAGATAGATTCTTTTTCAGACGAGTTACCCCAAAAAATAATTCTGTAACGCAATATAGCGCCGACATATCCATGATAGGCAGTGAGGACGGCTGTTTGGTTAACTACTTTATTGAGTTTATAGAAAGCGAACGCAAATTTGTTTATTTTTTTCACTAATACTGATGCATGTTCTTTCCAGGTTAATTTATTATCTATTGTTAGGCCTAAGAATTTCGTACATGTTACTTCTTCTATTGTTTCATTATTAAAGGTCAAATTAATGGTAGGGTTATTCATTCTTTGTTTAAAAGTCATAATTTTAGTTTTTGTTAAGTTAAGTATTAGGTTATTTCTATTTAGCCATTCTACTGATTGGTGCAATGCATTCTTAATTTCTTTATGTATTTATCAGCAAAAAGAACCATAGGATAAGATACATGCTTTGGAAAATCATTTATATAAATTAGAAATAACAGCGGTCCTAGCACGCTGCCCTGCGGAACTCTGTATGATATATTGCGTTCATTGGAGACAAATTTAAGTTATTTTTTTCTATTAATACAAACTCGTCTTATTTCTGTAAATTGAGTTCTATTGCTAAGGTACGACTTTATGAGCGATAGAAAATTACCTCGTATACCATACGTATAAAGTTTTTGCAATAGAACATTATGGTCTACTAAGTCGAAAGCTTTTGTCATGTCCATAAAAATAGCACTAGTGGGAATTCTTTCATTCATGTCTGTCATTATCATATTAAGAAAGTCATATATTGCCATACAATGTCATATAGTACAATCTAAAGAGTTTATTGAGATTTGATTACCTTATTTACATTTTTAAGCAATCGCATTATAAGCCCTACCGATAAACATATCAGAAAACCCTAAACAAACGCAAAGAAGTTACAAAGTTTTATTTAAATGTTGGAACTTATCTCAACCCTTTGAGTAAGTGCCATATGTTGACATTTCACTCGGGAGTTAAACTTTGTTACAAGTACCCAAAATTTTGCGTAATGTTTACAAGATAATTTATTACGTTGTATTGAAGTACGATAAAATATTGTGACAGGTAAGGTAGGAGAATAATAGCGAATAGATTTTTTTTTTCATTTATTTATCATAAATACAAATAATCAAGATATAGGTTTAGTAGGTATTTTTAAACCACAAAGGTTTGTCCATAATGCTATCTGTTTATTTACAAGTCGACACAAGGCGTTTATGCAAGCATCTATCAGGTTCACACTCTAAATACATAGGTGACAAGAGCTGAATAAGTGGATACATTGGTTTTATGTATAAAATTAATCAGGACGATTTGGGAGAATATTATAGGTACTATTTTCTAGTAATCTTGTGCTGTAGCGCAAAGATATGACGTAAAATGCATTTTTTTTTTTCAATGTCCTCCGCCCACATCTTAGGTCGCCGTCAAAGAATTTATGTATTGTTGCTCAGTTAACGTTGTTATATTTATCTATAAATGATGAATTTTGTTTTTATGAGCATGCTGCCTACTCGTGTCATATTGTTGGTCACATGGTCCACTACATTGGCCCAATACATGTTATACATGAAATAAAATAAATAAGATCTTGAAGGCAGTAAATTCATAGCTAGGTTTTTTTTACAAAAAATATGTTCCTCTTTTAAATTCTAGATAAGAACCCGCATACTTCTAAATTAACTTAACTACGAGACTTTAATAGCAGTAACATGAATTACAGAACTGCAAACGAAACATTCCAATTAAGTAAGCAATTATCATAAAAAATTCTATGGTATGTAAGTCCGCCAACCCGCACTAGGCCAGCGTGGTGGACTATATGGCCTAACCACTCTCAATCGTACTGTCGATTGTAGAGGAGGCCGGTGCCCTGCAGTGGGACGTATATGGGCTGATACAGAAGCAATTATCAAAATGATAATACAGAAACATCAGTTTCAGTAATTCCTGTTAAGTTTGTTCAGCGCGGACCGATCTAATACGTATGTTAATTGCGTGTCGCCCGCAGAGGTTAACTCAATTTAAGTTTGTCTATGGATCAAGAATTATTTATGCTTCAGATTCATAAATTAGATTTTATTGGTAAAATGATCTTATATTTAAATTTAGAATTGTTAGGTGAATAAAAGATTGTTAATGTATGATAAAGATATCAACATTAAACTATAAGCTTTAGGAATAAAATTACGATTGCATTAGCAATAGGAGTAAATGGAAAAATAACTTGAAAAATATTTAATCCCTACATTGCGGTATCTCTTACTTAAACTTTCCCAAAGTTACATAGGTAATTTAATTTCACTCCTGTCTTACCTTTTGTGTCGTGATATATTTAAACTTCTCTGACAGTGTTTGACTTCATAGAAAGTTGTAACTTAGCTATCATTATAATATAGAGTGAGCGCTGTCATATATTTGCGTCTTCAAACGTAGATATTTTCTTGTTCGAAATGTTGGTAACACTCCTATATTTGTGAAAATTGAACTAATTATTTTACAACAAATGGCTATAAGTTCCTTCGATAAGTGTAAGTATATTTGGCTACTATCCTTTTAAAACGAATTTAAGCGGAATTAAATAGCTCTAAATTATTTATTTTTAGTTTTCTTTTCAAAGTAATTCTTGCATGTTGGACAACCTGTCAAATATCAACCAATAGAAGGCCAGAAAAAGGTGGTCCGACACCAACATTTTAATTTAGGTTTTTGAAGGATCAGCTCTCCCGCTGCCTTCATTGATCTATTTTAGTACGGAATGTCCTGTTTAATAATTATTTTACTTGAATAACATATTTTATTTTGAAATATTTTTATTTATAGCCCTCTTGTATATTTACAGCGGGTATCAGTGGTATGGCATAGTGGTTTATATTTTTTTATCTTCACTGAAATTGCAATGTGCTTTTAGCAATGTTTAAACTCCTTTAATATTTCAGTTTGTGTCTACTATTGAAAGTAATATATTAAAAACAATGATAATGAAATACAAGCACTGCTTTATTATTAAATGAGAAAAGGAGCGTTGTTCTATAATTAACTAAATAATTAACTAAAACATACAAAGGACGAATGGCGTTGCTTAGACAAGAATGACCTTTAAAGATCGTATTCATTGGTTGCAGACGATATGTTATTTTAAGATGTACATGCTCATAATGGCTTTTGTTTTTAAGATTAATTGTGGGAACTACGAACGTAAAAATAGAGGTATAAATTCTTGCATCAGTTTTGAATGCCCAATAGCGTTTATGACGTTATTATCAAGGAAATGGTGAACTTGAAAAGTGCCTCAATCACGCACTTAACACTGCCGAGATTTTAGAATATTCCGAGATTTTAATCCATAATATCGCTGCAAATAGAAAATCATATGTCCTGAAGTTTGAAAGACTTAAAAACCAATATTCAATAAATTTTCCCCTCTACTACTCATTCATCTTCAAAGATCAACGATTTTATTATGTATAAAAACCTTCACGAATATCATACTGGGCAGTGGGCACACATTCAATGTTATTCAAGCTACTGTTTTTTGTTGTTGCAAGGTATGGCAAGAGGAGCATGCCCTTCGCCTGATGATAAGTGGTACGACCATCGACTTTAAAAAAAAACAAACATCTTGAATTACAAAGGAATGCTTGGCGTTCCACTGCGCTCGCCATTCTGAGATATACGATGTTGTCTCAATATTTCCTGTAGTTACTCTGGCTACAGTGTCCTTCAAAACGAAACACAACAGTGCATTTACACTGCTGTTTGGGGGGGAGAAATAGACAATGCGTTCATATTTACCCAGGCGGCCTCTCGCATATAATAGACGTAGGTATTACTAGTAAATTATAAAGCGCTACGCTGTAAAAGTTTAAGTTCAATACACTTGAATGCCTACCATAAATAACAGAGTAAGGTTTCTCAGCGCTTAGACTAAAATCGAGCCGACGCCGAAACTTTCCCGTCCAAATAAATATTTGGAAGAGCATGATTTACGATACACAAAGTTAACGAAGCAAACATCACGGAGAGTGAACTTATAAATAAACTCCAACTGAAACATCGGATAGGAAAGTTTTGCTCGTGAATTACTTTCCTTTTTACCTTCTTTATACATACATATTTCATAACGATGTGGAGATGTAAGGACAACAACCCTGAAGAAAAGTAAAGATTTTTTAGATGGTTTTAATAGTACTTTGTTATTCTTCCCTTGCAGTGCCTACCTTGGTAGGGTGCAAGATTTATTTATTTATTTTATTTTATATTTTTCTCTTTCTTTCTCTCTCTCTCTCTAACTCTTTTCAGCTTCTATAAGTCCACTTCTGAAGATAAGCCCCATAATTTAATTAACTTATTAGCTTTACAAATACTCGTCTCTTAACTCTTAATAGGGGAAAGTTCATCGCAATATCATAACTAGTTTTTAGTTGAACAGGAAAATATTTGACCTATTACTAATTAGTTTTTTCAAGGCTTAAATTGCACCTATGTTACCTCAGAAACACAACTAGAAGTTACATACGTTATATCAGGAGAAACAGAATTTCCAAGTCGTTTGATATTGCTTCCCAGATAACTGATTGAATACTAAGTATATAAAAAAACTAAATTGGATGCCCAAGGGCTCGCGGCTCAATTTCTTTTATGCCAACAACCTTCCCTCAGGCCTTAGCAGTATGAAAAAAGATCTAATAAATCAGTCTAGTATTCCGAAATAAATCTGCTATATTTTGCTCTGAAAATCCTGAGAGAAATATTACTTTATGAAGCTGTGACTTTAATGCCCATCATTAGGGCTTGTCGTTGGTGTTAGATCGTGAGTCCCAGATTAAATTTCCACGTCGGGCAATGGGCTTAGTGTCCTTTTTCGGTTTGAACTTCGTTTTTCAAATAGTTAGGTGTGAGCAAAAATAAATTAATAATATTTGAATATTACATTTAGTGACTTATTTTGTATTCTTTTACGTAGTTTTTTCTTTGCAAGTTAAAATATGATTCACTCAACGGCATGAATTTACAATCATTGCCAAAAGTTCTTTATTCTTGTATCATTTTCAAAACGTTGACCCTAAAAATAAAAACCAATAGCAATTTTCAGGAAACCCCTTGTTATTTGTTCCCATTGACAACAACTATAGCATCGGTTCTGATTTATATTATTGTCCTGAATTACATGAAACAAAGCATGGGTTTTAATCGAAGGCGATTCTGTATACAATGAATAATAATACCGTAGGTCGTGATTTAAATATAGAAGGACTGAAAATAAGTAATGAATGTACCACCCTTTCTTTATTTTCTAGGTCATTGGTACGTAAACACTAAATAAACTTGACGTTCATCACATCAAAAACCGTAATTTATCTACACTTTAATAATTATATTCTTACTCCTCGGCGTATTTTTATATATTTTTAAATATTTATTTATATAGAAAACTATACATATGCTTATGTGAGTTATTCTTATAAATATATAAGCTTTATTTTTCTTTTCATTTTTTACCACATAATTAATAAGCACCTGCTTCCTTATCTCTGCATAACCTTAAGGTTGACTGGGAGAAAATGCCCTTAGGTGGTAGATGAGTTTACGTTTTTACTCCTTATGCCCTACTATTACGAAGTTACCCCAACGCACCTTAAATAAATAAATTATCGGATAACTATTTGAACATTAGTATATGAATAGGTCGTGTTATAGTTTTCCTGCCCTCTTATTCGTCTTTTGCGTTCATTCAGAATCTTTTAAGAGTGACGAAGCAATTAAACAGGGCCGCATAACTGCTTCCAGGCGTGAAATGAAATTATACTTTATGGTACTTTTAGCATTAAGAACCTTGCAGGTATGTTACCAAGTTAATAGGTGCTAAAACAAGGGGGAATTATAATCATGCATGTCGTTTTTTTTAGTTTAAGTATTAAGTTTCTGAACGCACTGTCTTTGGCCTGATAACTTTA
The DNA here is from genome assembly GCA_023078785.2 of Hyles euphorbiae. Taxonomy (NCBI): domain Eukaryota; kingdom Metazoa; phylum Arthropoda; class Insecta; order Lepidoptera; family Sphingidae; genus Hyles; species Hyles euphorbiae. The sequence goes on from CM041035.1 coordinate 8,230,916, forward strand.
TTTTGACAAATCTTCCATCTTTTTGTTCTGGGTTTATGATCAAAGTACCAACAACGATGTTTGAACTTTAATTTGGACGATGTTTAATGTTAAATAAATGTTTACTGGACATAATAAGACTGAAAATCTTATGAATCGGGATGGAGAACGCATTAGAATGCCAAACATTGCTTTATAATTCGTGGTGTTGTATATGGTTTTGCTACTGGAGTGGTACTATGAGTGCTTAGGGGTGCTACTTCGTACATGAAAAATATTCAAAACAATTATTTCGATTCTAGCGCCACGCTGTGGTGAGACCGGGAAATTATCTTGTAATTAGTTTAAATCTAATTGTTAAATGGCGGAAATGTACCACTAAACCAAGAAATATGTGTCGGGGTGTTCTTGTGTAAAACCCATATGATAAATAATTGTAAAGGAATCTACGGGTAGTTGCAGAAGTAACTTTATTAAAGGAAACCCTGTTGTGGTTCTATTTCACTACCCACTGTCAGAGTAAGGGTGGGAGCATGACAGTTTGCAATATAAACCGCCTCCGAACCGCAGACAAGATATTCGAGATCCAGCAGTCGGCAGTGAAACAGTGACAAACGCGTGTTTACTAAAGTGTGTGTGTAAAGTAACAAGCTATCGCAGATATTCGGATAAATCGTTAATCCGTTAATTATAACGTGTGGTGATAATTATAATTAAATAATTAACACAATGGATTTTATTACCGTCATCCTACATCAGAAGCGGGATCGTCCTACGTTGTAGCCGCAACCGCTTGGTTATCGACATCAGCTGGCGCAGATTCTGACACAACTTCGTGGACTCTATGATGAAAAGAAATGCAGACGGCAGGTGCAGAGCACGCCCCGCCGCGCCGGTCCGAACTGTTGTATCGGCGCAGCAAAATCAAATCTTAATACATAAGACCTACTTAGTAGTTGGACCAAAAACAAGCCCACTGAGTTTGATTCGCTGGATCTACTCACAGCTGGGTCGTGTCGCGTTATTTCCAGTGGTAAAGTAAGCCCGCTGAGTTTGTTTCGCCGGGTCTTCTCAGGACAGGGCCGCGTTGGATCCGGTGGTAATTTTAAAACGTTTATACCTACGTGACGTTTCGTATATCCTCATGGTCCAAACAACGACAGGGTGCCCGTGCACTCTTATTACTCCCGAAACATAGAATCAAGCTAGGCTCGATGACAATAATCGACCCACGCATTTAAGCTACTATTGATACCAAGAGTTTTTTAGAAATAGCATTTAGTAAAAGATTTGTAAGGTGAACGTTTTCATAGACACAGTTCACATGAAGTAATTTGATAATTAATGATTACTATAATTATTGAGGGGTTTCTTTGAGACCTGAAAAAAAAAAGAGAAAATACAGTCTGATCTGCCCAGTTATGTAAAGAAAAAGGAAATTTGTGTAAGCTAAAGGGGAATTATCCCGGTCTAGCACAGTTCGGTCCAGTTTTAAAACTGAAGGAACAATCTGCGCACTTGAATGGTTGTCTGAAGGGAATGCTTTCCGGACCAGACTGTATAATAATTATTACCATTTTGCGAATTGTTATATTATGTGAACTGAGTCAGGATGAACGAACGAATGATTTCCTTAAATGATGTATAGACAGTAGACACACACACGAGGACGTGTGCTCGTCAGTATGGCCGTGTCGGGGTGTTCTTGTGTAAAACCCATATGATAAATAATTGTAAAGGAATCTACGGGTAGTTGCAGAAGTAACTTTATTAAAGGAAACCCTGTTGTGGTTCTATTTCACTACCCACTGTCAGAGTAAGGGTGGGAGCATGACAGTTTGCAATATAAACCGCCTCCGAACCGCAGACAAGATATTCGAGATCCAGCAGTCGGCAGTGAAACAGTGACAAACGCGTGTTTACTAAAGTGTGTGTGTAAAGTAACAAGCTATCGCAGATATTCGGATAAATCGTTAATCCGTTAATTATAACGTGTGGTGATAATTATAATTAAATAATTAACACAATGGATTTTATTACCGTCATCCTACATATGCTTTGTATGTTGATATTTTGAATTTTCTTGATATCAAAAAAGAATCAACTTGATATTGGTTAAAATTACAAGAAGTTATGAAAGATACACATTTTGAAATATTGGAATAAAAAATATGAAATTTCGCGCGTTTGCCTAGCGCGCCCTCTGATGGCGAAATCACGACGGAAAATAAAAAGAAGTAGAGTTGCGCATCTATCTCTGTATATAATTCTAATCTATGTATGAGTGGTCGTATTGCTCACCATCGGGCGAATGGCATGGTCTCGTCATTCATCGCAATAAGAAACGGTACGTACTACCTAAATATCTCAGTGGTACGTAGGTTGAATGAAATGCCAAATTTGAGACTGAATTTAAGAATTTATTTTGACCCCCTCCTACAAAAATAATAGATTATCGCCCAGATTCGAGCATAAGAGGTTGAGAGTGGGCGTCAGAGGCGTAAGAGGTTATAAAAATAGGTTTTAGTGATCTCCGAATGTAAAATTATTGACTAGAAGAAGATAGTGAAAACTGAATGTGTAAAGTTCAATGATACAAACCAAAAGGTTATTAATACAGTAAAAAGTCCAATAGTGACGTTCATAATTACTTGGTAAAGTTTAGAAATAGTATAGTTTCGCAGCGCCCCATCTTGCGTATAGTCGAATTCATCAATCATTTGTAAGACGAACTCAATATAACTCTTCTGATGGATTGCTTTCCACAAACTATGCTATCTATTTCTATGTACTAATGCAGGACTTTTTAATTAACTGGAAAATGAATAGATCCTGCCTCACTAATAGACAGTTTAATAACCTATTTTAGTTATTAAATATTTTGTCCCTTTCGAATGATATTTAAATCCAGTTTGAGCGAAGAAGACAAAAAATTCAATAATTAAAATAAGTTTTAAAACTTTGCATGCATGAGGCCTGTCTTTATTATCTTCTTCTTCTTCTACCTGGAGTTATCCTGGCCGGTGCCAGGATCCGCGTTGCGGCAAGTTCTCCTCCATTTCGCCCGATCTTCGGCATCCTTAATAGTAAGGCCATTGACCCTCATATCTTCTTTGACGACATCGAGCCAGCACTTCTTTGGTCTTCTTTGGTTTTTCTTTATTATATTTCATTTAATTATTTTTTTCATATTTCATATTTTATATTTTGTATTCTTGGATCTGCTTACAAATTCTCTAATAAAAATGAAATTACAGTCCATTGTCATCATTAATTGGCGGTAGCATAATTTTACTACGGCACAGTTACAAAGCTCAGGTCTCGGATGAGAATGAAATCTTTGGTATGTTATACGTATTGCATATTAATTATAACTAAATTCACCTTAATCTGCTTATTACCTTAACCGGCAACCGCCCAAATAGTAATTAATTACATCAATTGGATACTGGAAAACACATTTAACACATCTTTATTTGGTTTCATTACCATTCATTTCACCAGCAGATCTTTGTCTACGCCAATATTGTATGTAAAACCGTTTTGTATGTATTCGTGTGAATAAAAATACTGACTTTTTTTATTTGTACCGTAGGATTGGCGACTATTATTCTGGCGCAAACACTGGCAACTGAACGTTGGTAACAAAAACTGTAGATTGCAGTCCTCTGTTCATTCAATCGAACCTGGCAGTTTCAATACCGCTTTGTGTATTAAAGAGATATTGACGATTCTAATACGTGAAAAAATCAGAGCATTCCACAGCCTTCGAGGGGCAGTTGGTTAGATGTCACCTGTGAAATGAGAGGCTTCGGGTTCGACCCGGCACCGAGACATATAAAACTCACTCCTTTGTAGATTACATCAGGCATTATAAAAATATTACATGCGCTGAATAAATAAATAATAAAATAAATAACACCCAACAGTCACATACATAGTCCTGACCCCACATTAAGATCGAGTCTTGTGTCGTGGGTATCAGGAACTACGAGAGACTTTTCGGTCTCACAAACACCCAGACCCGGAAGAAATATTTGTTGGCCGCACAAACATTTCTCTCGGTGCGGGGATCGAACCCGCGGCCCCTCGTTTCACAGGCGGCGTCTAACCAACTGCGCCACGGAGGCTGTCAAAATTTCAACACACACACATCATCAATCACACACAAAAAATCACATTCACAATCGCAAATCGCAAAATTTAACCTATTTATATAACTTGTGAAATGTTATTATCGACTTCACTTGCTATTACTATTGCCATTTATATTATAACACTATCTTTATTATAACATACAGTTGTTGGTACAATGCGGTTAATTGTACTTTTACTCCATTACCAAAGGTTACGTCGGTTCACTCAATTACCTGATTGTGTAAGTACGGTACTAAAGTATGTTTAATTTGTTACCTCACTTAATGGACATTCTTTAGTCCCACCACGTAGTGTACATCTATCATTGTGACGTTATTTTTCTTCCAGATCAGATATTTTTGCTAAAATGTTATTCAAGAATTTTGTGATGTTCTATATCATATTTAAATATAATAAATATATTATTTCTGTTTTTTCTTAATCGAGGTCATCACATCTCGACTTTTTAGGTACGTTTTAAATCTGTTTACTACCTTATAAGATGTATCTACAAATGATTCTTATACGATTTAAAAATAAGTTTCTAAGTTTTTAACAGGAAAATATGATATATTTTCTTTTCTTTTCCGCCACGGAGCTTCCGATTTATCATAAGTATACGGAAGCTTTAATCTATCAACACACTGCAATGCACATAGTCTTGTGGTGAACGCGGCTTAAGTTTCTATATCCATTGGATAACAATCGCCACCTAGAGATTAACCTAATTTGTAAGCAATAGGGAGACTCAAAACTTACACCATGAACTAAGGGATCCTTATTGCAGAGTAGTTTCAACGATAGTTAAAACTTATGACCAGTAGTGAAACTTCTAATCTTGAATTCCAACCTCATATTATGAGATCGGTCTTACCACGAAAGTGTTTTGCTATCAACTAAAGTAGCAATTCATTAATTCTTTGGATTTCCAGTATTTGTCATTCAATATAAATCTAAATCTTGCCTTAATATGTCATGTTTCCTACACTTCTTAATATCTCAAAATCATTTCTCTCTTTTACCCTTCCTGTGGTTGGTTGTCTGTAAGAGATCACCTCATGCAATAAGTTCGCCTTCTGTATGATTTTCTTGTTTTGTAATCTTTTCCTATGTATATTGCCACAAGTGTACAATAAAGCTTTAAATAAACAATTTATCTTCTTCGCCTGCAAATAGATATCTGATTAAATTGCTAAACAATATCCCAACTACAACTTATATTAAAGTTGTTGCTTATCCGTCTCTGTTTAGTTAGCCTAGTTTCATAGTTCCTAACTTATCATTTGAATCTTGTTGTCAATATTTCCTTTGTTTCAAGACAGTGAATGATAAAGCTAATTTATAAATTTATTTTATTAACCCAGATCTGGTTCAATGTAGTAGATTTCCCTATAGAGGATTAAAATGCAAAAAGTGCTGTGAGAGGCGAAGATTATGATAACTTCTTGTCATGACATTGCAGGGGAGAAAATATGGAAAGTCTTATTTTTAAAGCGAACATTGAAATAACATTCGTGTCAGTCCGCCTGTGGCCACAAAAGCCGTAAAACAATCCAAACGTCTGCAAGTTAAAAAATAAAAAAATAAACCAAATTCGCCATAAAATCCGTAAATAATATTTTTATTTCAAAGTATATAAAGATGTTATAGTTGATGAAATTGACTTAATAACTAGAAGTGACCGCACTAACCCAAAAATGTCTTATATATTATTTGTATCTTATACAACTCTAGAGCTATATTAAATACACGATATTTTATTGTATTGGTCCGGCGGTAATAAATAGTTCTTTGTAATTTCTGATGACCACGACAAAGGCTTAACCTTACCCCGATACGGAGGTGGGAGTCGGTGGGTAACCTATTGAATGCATGCAATTAAACTGTTTAAGATCTTCGATATTACCGCATAATTGAATTTGTATTAGACGCTGTCAGAAACATTAAAAGCAACATCAACAGCATGTAATAACAAAACTACCTCTCTGTTCTCAATTCCTTTGAAAACTAAAACCAATATCAACAAATTTGCAGATATTATATCGGAATTAGGAAACCAGATCTCGAAAACTATTACAGGAATATGCTAACCACCAATTATTATGCATCGTTCGGAGGTTGTCTCGAGATAATTACATCCTATATTTTCTGAATTTGCAGTACTAATTATACCACAACATAGGGCTGTAAACTAATGCTGTGCGGGTCGGTAATTGCATACAGGCTTTGTTATTGAAATTAATAGAGCTCGGCGTACGTTCGAGCAGGCTGTGGATGCTTCCACGTATTTGGTTATGAACTTATTGAAGATTTTGGACCAATCATATTGGATATTATGTTTGAATGGAATTAATGTATGTGATTGTTATTATGAAGTGTTTAATTAAAATAATAATTTTAGAGTATTGCAAATATCATCATTTAACAGTCTCCGTGGAGCAGTTGTTTAGATGGCAAATATTTGTGTGATTTGCAGGTATTTGTTTCGGATCTGGGGCCCTACTATATAAATCCGAAATTCGAATCTTCGTGTCGTTTTTCGTTTCGAAACCTACTCTGTAACACGAAATTCGAATCTTCGGATCGAAGAATGAATGATTCGAATATATCGGCAACCTGAACATTTACATTTTTATTTACTATATTCATCCGAAACGAAGTTCGAAACTTCGAACGAACGAAGTTTGTGACGATACGAATGTACCTACTCTGTAAATGTTCGTATTGCCGATATATTGGAATAATTAATTCTTGGATCCGAAGATTCGAATTTCGTGTTACAAAGTAGGTTTCGAAACGGAAAACGTCACGAAGTTTCGAACTTCGTTTCGGATTTATATAGTAGGGCCCCTGGGTGTTTTTGAGACCGAAAAGTCTCTTGTAATTTCTACTACCCACAACACAAGACTCGATCTTAGTATGGGTTCAGAACTACGTATGTGAATGTTGGTTGTATTTATTTGTCTTCTCTAGCCAAAGGAAGTCCACTGCCAAAGACACAATAATCAAATATTTCCCAGCGAACTGTGGGAAGTAGCCTGCATCTTATGACTTCCTGCAATCTTCAGTAGATTTTCTGATGGGCTTTTGATGCTGTGATATTGCCTGTTATTGGATTTAGGAGATATTATAATACATAATTAAATAATACGTAAGATCTTACATAAAAGAAAACAAACAATATTATGTATGAATCATATTACCAGAAGGTATCTTAATGATCATAAGCTTTTACACCATAACTAAGAGCCGACTTATAACAACTTTTTAAAGTATCCACATAATTTACTTTAAAAAAAAAACAGCAGGAAAGTGTTCAAACCCCGAGGTGCACTAATGAGTATTACAAACTCAAGGAGCATTTGTTACAAGTTCCAACAGATGTTTTGTCTCTTAAATAACTACGGGAAAAGTATTTAAGTGCTTTGAGAATTGCTTTACTGTCTTTAGTAATCTTCTTAGACTTTAAATACCTAGATTGGTAGCAGAATATTTGCATTCGTACGCATGTATCGTACATGAAAGAAAGTCCTTAATAGTGCACCTTGAATTACAAAACCATGCTTGACATTCCACTGCGCTCGCCATCCTTAGACATAAGATGTTAAGTCTCAATATGTTCAGTCGTTGCTCTAAGTACAATGTAGTTCAAACCGAAACACAACAGTGCATTTACGCTGCTGTTTGTTTGTGGTATCTACGCAGGCGGCCTCTTACATATGAGAGATCTACCACAAGTAAAACCCTATTTGAAATGCATTGCATGGAGCATTCGCATTGTAGTTACTCACTTTTTCATGCTGTTGTAACGAAATGAATTCGCCACTATAATATAAGCAAAGGACATGCTGTTCCCATCGTCGCGTCGGTGGATGAATTCCAAGCTATCCCGTTTTTATCGCAGCTTTATAATACAAACACTGTAGTAAGTGTTTGAATAATATATATTGTATTATACGTACTACAAAATAAGTTCATACTGACGGCTTTATCGTGATCATACTAGGAAAAATCTAATACTGCCTAACTTAAATTTTCCACAGTGACCCGTTAAAAGCGAATATTATAAAGTTATTTTAAATATTTACATAGATATATACTTCAACTCACGTCTTTTTCCCAGAAGAGGTAGGCAGAGGTGCTAGGACACTGATATCTCAGAGGACGCCTGGGTAGGTACCACCGCAATGTCTATTTCTTTCGCCAAAAAGTATTGTAAACGCACTGTTGTGTTCCGGTTTGGAAATATTAAAAAAAAATATTAGTTAACATCTTTTATCTTAGGATTTTGAGTGGCTTGCCAAGCATTGCTAGTATCCATAATAAGCGGTCATGTCGCTTACCATCAGGCGATGGTATATTCGTCTCGCCATTTCTAGCAATTAATAAAAATGAATGTTATGTTCCACGATGTATCCCACATATCGGGCACAAAATCCTGACTCCGGGCTGATAATGAATAGAAAAATCCAATACACTCGGGGTTAGAACCCGAGACCTCAGCTTTGTAACCGCACCGTAGTACAACTACGCCACCGGGGCAGTTTTAAATATTTCTACATAAGAAGAAAATAACACTAATTTAACAAATACGGTCTTTGCTATAAAACTCGCTCATATTATGGCAGTTGTATTTTTTTTCCCCTAACAAAAAACTTATACAAAGTGTGTTACATTTTTACATACAAAGTTTCATAGTAATTACTTTCTGGTTTTTCGTACAACGCAAAGTAACCTGTCTTAATAAGGATAATGTCAGCGGAACATCCAATTAAATATGAAAATAGAACGTTGCTGATCCTGTCCGCCTCGGGCAGATTGTGTAATATTTTTGTGCTTTTAGAAATCCGTATCATTTTATGCCGTGGTTTTATTTTTCAAGGATCGGGGCCTTTATGCGCGGCGTTGACAAAAAATATATAGACCAAATTTTGTACAATATTGTATAGTGTGTAAAGGCCATGAATCCGCAATAGGCCAGCATTGACTAAGACCTGAGTCCAACCAATTGTACTCTCGATTGTAGTTCAAGAGCCCTATGTGTGGCAGTGGGGCGTATATTATGGATATGTATGTATATTTTTATTTATATTATATAATATCATGTTGACGCATGGCGAATATTAAGTATGTACACATTTCTACTTTTCCTCAATTATGACAATAGGTTGTATAAATAGACCAACTTTTACGAAATAAGAACAACCACGGTTGTATATTGCGCAGTCTTTCAGATCCAAGCAAAAACTTATCAGAATTTTCAAATTAGCACTATTTTTTTTTAATTTTTTAGCTTGATGTTCAGCGGTACGACCGCTCATGGGCAGTAGCAAAATCAAACAACACTATTAATTAAAAAACAATGTTTGGCATTCCACTGCCGCCATCCTGAAACATAAGATGTCCTGAATATGTCACATAATTACTGTGGCCACAATGTTCTTCAAACCGGAACACAACAGTGCATTCATACTGCTGTTTGGCAGGAAAAATAGACATTGCGGTGATTACCTACCTAACAACATTTTCCAGAGTACAATCCATAAAGGCTTACACAGAGATGTAAAATTGTAATATTTACCCATTCGAATTTAGCGATGAAAAAGCGCAGCGCACGATATTTCACCTTTGTATGTTTTAATTAACGTCGTATCTTCACAACCCGTGCGTTGCTCACACAATTTATGCAATTAAATGTAGGTTCGTTCTGTTTTTAGTTTTTAAATATTAAATATATTTCATGTTTTGTGCGAGTTGAAGTGGTATTTTTAATTACTAACATGCATGCTGTAGAGCGATTCTTTTGTTTCAAATAAAGTTTTATTTTGGTAAAAACTATGCTTAGATGTATATATACAATATTCATGTTTGTATTGAAATACTTTACAATCGACTTCTCTTTATAAACGGAAAAGTTGAATAGAAAATGAATATCAAATATAATTCTTCAAAATGATGAAATGTAAATGGAAACATAAGACTAAACGAGAATTCATAAAGTAAACTGTTTGATACTTTAGCTAATAACAAATTAGAAGTTTGATAAATACAAAAGTCGGTTTTAGTAATAGGTAACAAATATAAACTCTACTTAAGTTTCCTATAAAAAAAATGTACCAAGCACATTAACGGTACAAAATATAATTTAGGCAGAATCCGACACTAAGCAGAAATTCGTCGCAGAATTTCCACTTTCATTTGAGTGCCCGAGGCTTGTTACCTGATATTGTATCTTTTACTCACAAAAATAGTCGTCTTGTTGCCAGCTTTATTATGTCAAGAGATTACGATGATTGGGTGAAAAATAATATAACTTTTACAGCACTTTTTATGAGTCTGTTGTGCAAATTGGGTGTATGATTTTTATCTCCTTTTTTATTGTTCAACCTTCTTAGACAATTCCTTTTTGTCCTTTGAATATAAAATTAAGAAAAATATATTAGGTGTTCTATTTTTAAATATTTTTGTCCTAATATGTACATCTTTTCAAACTATAAGAAATGACCAATAAATAAGAATACATAAAGTAAAAAAAAACTTTTATCGAAATCCTTGACAAAATATTCATTGAATAGAAGCTAATGCAGTGCCTCAGACTGACAAAAATTTAAATTGTGCAGCGAGTAAGCGACGCGAATCAAACAGAGCGAATTCATAGCAATCGTGACTTCATAAAGCAGTACAATATTTTGCGAATAAATAAAAGGCTACGTCCAATTTATCCATCGCAAATGCAACGGCTTGAGCCTGACGTGGAAATGCATTCAGACAGCTTACTTTAATTCCTTTGCTGGCTTTAAACGCGAATATAGACCTTATTACAATGGGTTAGAGACCTAAATAATGGCAAATATGATGGTGTAGTTGTACCAGAGGCAAGAACAAAGATATTGTTGAAGCCCCGCGGACGGTAGATAAACAACTCAGTTGAAGGCATCCGACTAACGTTTACATCAGAGTATTATGCAAGTAACTGCCTATGTTGGAGAGGCATTCCAATTTTAGGCAAGCAGGGCTTGCAGTTTATGTTGACATGCGGACTAATATCGGTGTTGGGTGCGGTGAGTTGTGGATTAAATAGTAGAACTCATTATCTCGACTATACTGAGCGTAAATTGGAAATGTTATCTATTCACGGTGAGAAACGAGGATCTTTGATGTCTGATAACTTGAACTTGTTTTTTTTTTTATTACAGTGAATGGCGAGACGAGCATGCCGTTCGCCTCATGGTAAGTGATACGACCGCTCATAAATGGTAACAAAACCAAACACCTTGAATTACTAAGCAATGCTTGGCGTTCCATTGCTTTCGCCATCCTGAAACACAATGTTAACAATGTTAGGTTTTAATATGTCCAGGCTATTATGCACTTTAAATCGAAAAACAACAGTGCATTTACACAGCTTTATTATTTACGGATTTATCGCAAGTTTCGTTTAAAGACCGAAAATGAATTCAAGTGTCGCTATTAGAATTGTTCACATTCTTCTTTAACAAAATGACAATAATACCAAAGTACCTACTTAATGAAACAGTAAAACTGGAATTGATACAAAAATACCTTTTTAAACAATAACTCAGAACGACCCGACATTTCTCGTACTAATAAATTCAAAGTCCGAAGTCCATAAAATCTAACACGCGCTGTCCGGATTGTCGAATAGTTGTAACAGACAAGAGCCCAGATTCAATTTGAGCACTATCGGGAAAATGATGCAATGAAAAATTGGAATTTTATTCTCGTACCTAACAGAAAGTATTGGTATATACTACGAAAGTGTGAGTACGGTCAGACCTAAAAGGTTTTATGCAAACTCCGTTGAATGAAATTTTGCTAGAGAATATTTTAATAAAGCGTATTTATATGCTAAGTTTTAGGATGAAGGAAACTTTAGTCGAGAATTAATTAGGTTTGCAACGTAATTTAATGTTCTGTCTAAATGAAAAATGCTGCTGGTTTTATGAACACGAAAGTAATGTTGAGACCACTATTCACGAGCGAGAATTAAAGCGATTTAGTAATTGGATTTTCGTTCCCATTCTTGCAAGTTTGAATAACAGATTCTTGTGTAGATTCATATTTATAAGGCTGCTTTAAGGTGTATCTGTGCGTTTAAAATGTGTATGCACACCTTAGGGAATATATTAGACATTAGATTTAAATAACATCCTACCACACTTTGATTCGGATACTGTCCTGAAAAGCAAGAGATGATTATATAGGAACAATAAACAAGAATTTTATTAGAATTATATTAAAAAGTTTTTATTTTTATTTTCGCATTACATAAAATCATTCCTTCTTTGTAATAATTACTCTCTGTTAAAAAACGGAGCGTGCTAACCAGACATCGGGAGAATGCGTCGTCATTCCCTTTGAGAATAGACGCGTCATAACAAGGCGCGGGTAGTACGCAGTACGCACTATATCTATGAATAATCTGGATTATCGCGCTTTTAAATAATAAGTTATTTAAAGACTTTTAATTCAAGATTTTTATTAGGTTTGTATTTTACGTTTGTTTTGCGTTTAAACCTGAAAACATTTTGACATTTATGCAATGTAGTATGCAAGTCGTTGGTCAGAATTTATTTAAATAGATTTTAAACATATTTTTAAGTAAAAGCAATCCTCTTTAATTGTTATATAACGGAGCGTGCTAACCAGACAGCGACATAATGCGCCGTCATTCTCCTTCGAGAACGATTCGCCATTCCCTTAGACGCGTCATAACAAGGCGCGGGTACTACGCACTGCTTTCTGCTTGGGGTAAGTTAACTTCTCATAAATATTGATTTCAAAGCTATGGTTAGGAGACTGTCCCGCCCTTACACCCACCACTGTAACTCCTGTGAGCCAGGATCAACAGTGGCACGCAAAGTAATGACACCGAGCATTGAAGCTCGACGAGTCTCCGGGAATGTCTAACTTGTCTTTAACACGCAACGAAATTAATCAGAAAGTTAAATTAATAGGAGGAGTTGGAAATAAATTAAGCTATGGTTACTGTGGACGTTGGCCTTTTTAAATATTTTTTCTATGAATATGGTAGGGTTGTCATAATATGTAAGAGGCCGCCTAGTGAATACCACCCCAAAGTTTAATTTATTTTTTTCTCCCGCTAAAAATAGCGTGAATGCACTGTTGTGTTTCTGTTTAAAGGACATGGTAAACGGAGGAACTACTGGGTTTATTGAGACATAACATCTTATGTCTCAGGATGGCGAGCTTAGTGGAATGCTAAGCATTGATCTATAAATCATGTTGTTGTTTAATTTTGCTTCTGTCCATATGCGGTCTGTGCAATGGCCTGTTCGTCTTACCATTTATTGCAATAATAAAAAAAAGAATAGAAGAAATTACGCAATTAAAAAATGGTTAGCCTATTCTTAATATAATTTACTAGGTTCCCCATGCAACGTATTACTAAAATATCAAATTCTATTACACCATTATTTTATCTTCTCCTTGCCAATGTTCCACTCTTGCGAGGATGCGGCGCAATGTAATTGGAAAATTTGTTTTTGTTCAATCCACGGTCTTCTTTACGTGACCCTTTTCAGGAAATTAACTACCAAACGGAAATTTATGTTCAATTTCTCCATCAAATAATTGGGAACAAATCGATAAAAAGTCAATCGAATAATGTATTAAGTTGAAAAAGAAGTCTAGTTTTAAATGTATCATTCAAAATTCATACACAGTTCGTAGAATACTTAATAAATAATAATCTATTAAACTACAGCATATCCATTAAACTTGTGTACAACATCGCAATAACCAAATATATTTGCAATACATTACCTCTCTGGCTATTCGTGCCTCTGGGAAACAAGCAATAGTAATTACCAACTATATAATTCAGTCAAATGGACGTCGTAATCGGTTCGGTGTACATCGATTGCTTTGAAATTGCTTAATAATAAATCTATGCTATGGCTTTAAAGTGCGCTTTACAGACGACGGTTTCTATTTTGGTACATTAATATTTTGGTCTGTATTGGATGAGAATATGGCAATTGAAATAGTTGGCCGAAAAAAAACTTAGTTGAAATCAATTCAAATGAGTTAAAGGAGATATAACATTATTTTTATGCACATTAGCAATATTAACTACTCGTATACGACTCATATACTACGACAAAGGTTAACATAAGTTAAATATAATTTTTATTGCATTCAAGTAAAAATTTGCTAGATTTGAATTATAAATTCTACTATAGGTTGTGTCGAGATAATTTAGATTTAATCTAAACTAACCAAGTTAGAGTAACAAAAGTATTAAGCTAGAGTTACAAACACTAATTCGACAAAACCCATAAAAAAATCGATAAAGCCAAACTTGCAATAAAAATATAATACATACAAATATACCTACAAATTCCACATACCAAACATTCAGGGAGCGAAGTTCATCGCATTTTCACATAATCCCTTCCGGGTTCTATCGCTCCCTCCGACCCAGTGTCCCAAAATTCAACTAAACAAAGTACTTAATTTGGATTATAATGGCGAAAACTTCAGCGACTCGAAGGCGGCAGTTCGTTTGTTTGTCTCATTTGCCGGATGCGGGTAAACTATACAGGGTATATCAGGACTGCTACCGAAAACGAAGTCGGTTGTAGTTTTAGTGATTACAAACAATGCAACTAAAAAAATTTGCAAAGAAACACAATTGTTTTTTTGTGATTTTTTTAAATATCATCGCCTTTGGGTAGTAAATCCATAGTTTTTACTAAAATAACATTGTACACCCTTTTCTTTTAAAGACGCTATGGTACGCAAGGGCTTAAATTATTATTTTAAAACTTTGAGATTACCACTCAAACACGATGATATTTAAAAAATCCCAAAAAAAGTAATGACGCGTCTCTTTTGAAAATTTTTAGTTGCATTGTATATGTAGTCACTAAAACTACCACTCGACTTCATTTCGGTAGCAGTTTTGATATACCCTGTATATTTAAGAAATCTTTTTTGCTGTTGTTTCTTGGTTATCCTTGGATAATAAAACAATTTCAGGAATGGATTCGGAAATTTGGGAGGAAACACGATAGAGGGCTTGTTAGTTTTATTTCCAAGGCGCTTAATTTCGTTATTTCTATTGTTGGTTAAGACCGAGGCTGTACAATCGCTTAGATCGCCGGTTTTATTTTACCAAGAAATAATTCATAAAGTTTTTGTATCAAGTTTGTATACTGTGGAAAAATAAAGTCTCTCGTAGTTACTTTACATTTAACGTTTCAAAATAGAGTTAGGATGTTTTTTTGCCGTTGGGTTATGTATTTTATAATTCATTTAAAATAAAATCGTGACCTGCTTACCATTGTATGATTTTGTTTAAACTGCCCTAGGCAAGCGTGGTAGACTATATGGCCTAGCCACTCTTACTCGTACAATCGTTTTAGAGGCCCATGTCCTGCATTGGGACGTTTATATGCTATAGTACAGTACAAAATATATAACATAAACCCACTCATAATAGATCAAAAAACAATACCGGTGTTTGAAAATTAGACTTGGAACATTCTTGGAAATTCACATGTAGTCGCAACTTGATGAAACTATTACTAGGTGTTTTTCTTAAATATATATTTTTTGCTATAGCCTTCATTTCATTATAAGTTTTTGTTATACTAACACTACAGCCTCTGTAACTTGAATTTTCAATATATAATAATAATATATAAGTTTTAATATTTGATTGCTGTCGCATAAAACTGTAAAACCAACAAGGAAATAAGCTCATATCCTATATGCTGTTTGTCGTAATAAAACAGACTTTGGAACTTGGAGTTCATAAAGTATTTATATTGTCATTTACTAGAAATAGCTATGAGAAAATTGTATTATAAATTCAAATTCAGTTTACTGCTTCCTTTCTTGGCAAAGGAATTTATTTTCTGGTACATAAAACTTTCATTATCTTTTATTTATTATTTTAATATTTTTTGTTAAAGTATTCTTTCCATATCGATATCATCATCATCAGCAGCCATTTTATGTCCGCTGCTGGACATATGTAGGCCTCTATCATGGCACGTTTCGATTAAATATACACTAGATCATAACGGCTAAAACCAGCAAGAGAAATAAGAGCACAAATAAGCGTCTACTCTAAATTGATTTAAGTATGGTCCAAAAACATAATAAATTTCAATTTCAAGGCATTAGGTTTATTATTGCTACCTCAAGTTGATTAAGAGTTTTTGCTTCATCTATATCAGCCCAAATACGTCCCACTGCAGGGCACAGACCTCTTCTACAATCGACAGTACGATTGAGAGTGGTTCATCTCGTAATTCGAAATTCAAATATATAAATACTAGCTGTCGGGCCCGGCTTCGCCCGGGTGCAGATAGTTTTTGAGTCCAATCCACATCAAGAACATATTATTTCGCGTGTCTACTAACTATATTTCCCGCGTGCCGTCGACTATATTTCCCTTCCGTAGGAGAGGACATCCCGTGCCAACAATTTGAATTTGAAAGAGTAGAAAATATGTATATTTGGTTTCCTGACTCATCCCACGGGAACACTACATTTTTCGGGATAAAAAGTAGCCTATGTGTTAATCCAGGGTGTCAGCTATCACTATACCAAATTTCATCAAAATCTGTTGAGCCGTTTTTTCATGAAAGAGTAACAAACATGCATACATACATACAAACTTTCACCTTTATAATATTAGTAAGGATAAGCAACCTCGGCCACTTTAGGCGTGTGATTTTGTTCCGGATCCTGTATCTAGTATTTATTTGATTGAAGATGGCACCCCACTGGGTTCGATCTTCAGCCCATCGTCTCATAATTCTTTTTAATAACTTCGTTCCAGTTTTTTATTATTTCACTACCTACTTAAAAACTGTTAATTTATTAAATTCGACATATTGCAAGCAAAATAAATTTTGATGTATCTAAAATTATATTTGTGTAAAAAAACAACGTGTACTCTATACAACTTTATCTTCGCTGGAGTTCTATGTATAACAGTGAACCTGTCACTAATGACATGGGTCGAAAGTTATCGAGTGGGGACCCTGTATCGACCGACGCAGCTTTGACGTCCATCCAAACAGACAGGCAGACAACATGATAAAGTTGGCTCAATATTGTTGGCGACATAATTTATTTTTGTAGCTATAGAAGACCTTTGATACTAATGAAGTGATTAACGATATTCGTTTCAATTATAATCATCATTTCGAACTACAGACCGAGGGGCACCCACATTAAATTCATATTAAATTATTCAGGAAAAGGTGCTCATTTAGCGGCTTTGTCTAATTTTTAGTAGTTTGACTTCTTAACTTGCGGTCGAACGTCCAACGCTTCGTTTCCCGGAACTGTTTTCGACTTTTTCAGTAATATTTTTATTCTTTCGGTAACCCTAAAGCAAGTTATAGATATTGCAATCTTATAACCGTCTTTTGGATTTCTAAAAGAATTAGAAACAGTAGAGAAGAGTGGTAAACATATAACTGTAATAATATACATGTTAGATCCTATTACAGACCACCTTTTCTCACTGAAGTGTAAAACAGCCAAAACGTACCCATTGCTTAATAACTTAAGTAAAGCAAAAAAAACGTTAATAATGAAAGAAACAGAACCGATTACTATACTTTTCTGTACACAAAACCATTACAATACGTCAGATATAAAGGACCCTGGCATTATGAAGTTCGACAACACGGTTCGGTAATTTTCGCTCGTCGGTGCCTCAATTTCCCCGCAGAAATACACGACCCGGGAGAACATTCATTTAACTGAAAATCTGAAAGCCCTTAGCGATTTTCATTAGAAGTCTCGGAGTTTCGTGGCTCAAGCCGCTTCGTGGCGTAATTGGGGAACCGAATTGAAAATTCACAAGATGGGATTTTTTTATGACACAATCACAGCTACAGTTTTATATTAATGTGGATTGCGCGGAAACTGGAAGTTTGAAGTGTCGCGGCGGGTTTTATAATTACTGGATTTAGGTAGGAAGTGGTTGGTGACCTGTCGGTAAACTGACCAGATGCGGGTGCCAAAATGTTCATGGTGGTCGCGGCTTCAAATCCTAGGGCACACCTCTGACTTTTTGGAGTCATGTGTGCATTGATAGTCAATCACTACGCACTTAAACATTAAAGGAAAACATCGTGGTGAAACCTGAAAACCATAGAGATTTGTAAGAATTTATATGGTATGTAAAGTCTGCCAACCCGCATAAAGCCAGCATGGTGGACTATATTGCCTAACCACTCTATCTTACACTCGATTGTAGAGGAGGCTCGTGCCTAGCAGTGAGATGTGTATGAGCTGATACAGGTATCCAAGAAAAATAAATTTTGTGTTGTATTCAATTTTAATATTTTAAATTTTATTTTATATCAAATTTTCAGGGCGCCATAGGACCCTGACGGGTCACCAGTCGCCATATATGATTTATGTATGGTAAAGCCTTTCATTTTATATAGTATATTCTTCCAGTATATAGTATATGCTGCAAGGAATCAGTGCAGGTCTGTAATCTATAATAATATTGAGTGATATTTAGTGGCAAAAAAGGATGAGTACGCTAGTGAATCAAGAAATTTACGGTAATCGGAAATAGTATTACAACCGTGCGGTACCATAAATACATAATCGTAATAAAAATGAATCCAAAAAACTTTAAATTAAAAGGATAAATCCAAATAACACCACGATTATGAAATGTTAGCATTTCAAAATGTTGCGATACCCCAAATATTTAATTCTCCTTCGTTTTATTACTCAAAGTAGTATTTACGTAAGCAAACGCTTTGGGAGCGAAAAATACAACTTGCATCATCAATCTCCACGGCTCTATTTTTTACCTCTTATTTGTATACGAAGTTATAGATTTCAGAGCTTTTGGCAGCCCCTTGGGTTTGGTGGAAATAGAGCCGAATATTCCCATATTTACATTTCACTTTTTAAGAGAGTAGAGGTTTGTAATAATTATCTGGCAGCAAACTTAATTGCATATGAAATATTAAAGTAGAAGTAAAATGGTCGGAAAGAACAAAATAGCTTCAAATGATATCCTACCATGGATACTTTTAAATGGTAATAATTTATAAGTCAAAATCAACCGCTTTGCCACGGAGGGAAGTGGACAATAAGTTATATAACTTTCTGATTGCGTTGCGGGTTAAAGTCAAGTTAGACATTCTCGGAGACTAGTTGAGCTGCAATGCCCGGTGTCATTACAATGCGAGCCATTGTTGATACTGGCTTACGTGAGTTGCAGTGGTAGGCGTGAGGGCGGGATCGTCTCCATGTCAAATAAGCAAGCGGCATAAAATCATTTTCAACTACTGGCATTCGCTGAACATAGACCTCTCCTATGGGTTTATGGGGTATTGAGAACGAACTGCGTCCAGAAAATGTCTCCAACCTTAATAAGGTATTTTTTCCATCTTCTGCTCCCACGAAGGAAAGTATTACCCGCCACCCTTGAAATCAATGACACTTGAAAAATCATAGATGCTATAAGACATTTCAGGTCTGAGGGCGATCTGGTTAGAAGTGAGAAAGGGTAGGAATGACTTTGTGTCTTGGGTGTTTTTCCACAATCAAAGCCAAAGTATGCAGTCCTTACAATCTATTCCTATATTCCTCTAATCTGCGCTGACATAAATGGGAACACGAGGTTGTTACTAGTTACTGATTCTATTGTATTTGTGACATAATCTCACCAATTCCAAACCGTCTCCGCAAACGTCTAGAACAATTATGCAGCAATCGGATAGTTTCCGTGCATACGATAAACAAGGTATCCTGTGACGTCACCGGTTAAATGTCAGCCGTGACGTCACTGTGTAACCTACTTGCGGCTTCGTCGTAACCTATTGATATGGG
Organism: Hyles euphorbiae; assembly: GCA_023078785.2. Lineage (NCBI taxonomy): Eukaryota > Metazoa > Arthropoda > Insecta > Lepidoptera > Sphingidae > Hyles > Hyles euphorbiae. The sequence goes on from CM041035.1 coordinate 8,250,905, forward strand.
TTTACGATCGGTTTAGTGTCCCAGCTACTTTTATTAGCTGACCCCCAACTTAATGAATATCGTTAAATAGAAGTTAGAATTATTAAATTATCTTCTGGGATGTGGGTCATTGTTTAAGTTTCATATAGTCTCATAGTTAATCTTCCTTATAGCCTGTAACATTTTATCGTCTTCTGATATAAGCTGCGTTCAGATGTGAATACTATGTAATCTTACCATACAATAATTGCATCCAAAAGAGTATCTGTCAAAGTCTCGATTAATTTTCTGTGATTTTTACATTAATATATAATATCATGCATTTTTTCCGAGAATGGCTAGGTAGAAGTGCCAGGACATCCAAATTTCACTTTGTATGTTCCGCCCCACGATGTAATAGGAGGCGAGTCTATCACCATATTGGGCACAAAATCCTGAGTACAGGTTGATAATGAATAGAAAAATCCAATATCGCTTTACTCGACTTGGGGTTGAAACCCGAGACCTCAACTTTGTAACCGTACTTTAGTAAAATTATGTCACAGAGGCAGTCTAGTCAGTCCGCAGGTATAAGTTTCCAAATAGTATTATGCAGACCCCATGCTAGTTTAAAATAAAGAAATAACATAAAAGGCGACTAGTTTTCATCAATGGAAACATATGCATGACTTATTAGGAAAAATATTTAAAGAATATTTGAAGCTGTATGAGCTAATACTAATGACGGAAAACTAAATAATATAATACACAACCCTATAGAAATTATACATATGTGTATAAATTGATTTTTTCGCGGATTTGGTTTAAGTTTTAACTTCACGACGCGACGTTTCTATTACTTTATTAGTTTCGTGCTCACTGGGTGGGCTCTTATGTACTTTTATGGCTTAATAAGAGCAACTTTGTATCGTAATATCTGTATTTGAACTAAGATAATTCAGTAACCAGTCCCTGATTATAGTATACATAATGCGTAGAAAGCTTATATATTTTATTTAGTTTTATCGAAAATTCTACTTTAATACAATTTGTACACTTATCTTACGGCCAATAACGGATAAACATGTTTAAATATAACTTATAAGTTAAATTGATTATGTACGTATATTATTAATGTTTCTTTAGTTGTATAGTTTGCCGTTTGTGTCGACTGTCTAATAATAACTCAAGCAGATACTGATTGATAACATCTTTGTCAAGATAGTACTCGTAACACAGAAAATCCATCAGCGACAGTTCGAATAAGCGTGGGTGTGATAAAAGCAGCTCCTTTAACCAATATCAAAGGATTGAATTTCTTATTGTACTATAATAATAATAATAAACGTTTATTTGGTTTAGAGAAAATAACACAAGCTAAAATAAAAAGTCAAATCATAACAAAAAAAAAAAAATTAACATAAAATAACAACTAATACAATATATGCTCCCTAAACCAAAAAGGTTCCAGCTCAGCTTATTGCCGCAGCCTGAGCTACGGCGCTGGTTTTCAGCTGGACCTAAATATATACGAAACAAGAAAAAAAAAACATAAAAACTTAAACTTTTGCTTAAAAACATATTGTCCACATTTTTGAAAAACAATTGCAACAATAAATATGTACGAGGTAAAAAAATAAAACATAAAAAACAAACTTTTTAACTTTTGCTTAATAACGAATTGTCCACATTATGAGAAAAACAAAAACATTGACACATTAAAAATAAAACCCTTAAACAAGCAAAATAAAATCGTTACATAGGTTATAAAATCGTTAAATAGGTTAATAGGTATCATTAAATAATAGTACAACATTTAACACACAAAATATTCAATGAACTATAACTAATCGGTTAATGTGAACTCACATAGACTACAGACAGACAACAGTGAGGAAGAAAACGCCACAAGCAAAATCACATTTTGATTTATAATTACAGTGAGGGGCTCGTTATATCTGTATACCTTCTATCTGCTGTTTAAGGAAGTATTCTTTAATTTTATACCTAAATGTGCTAAGGGATACGGACAGATTTCTAAGTGCTCTCTATGAGGTTTCTGTAAAGGGTCAAAACTAATGTCAAATCACTGCTTATAGTAGCTCTTTCTATTTTAAAATAGCAGAGAAATTTTAGGAAGCGGAATTTAATGGTTATTCCCGTATCATCCTCTGAATTAGTGTAATCCCCAAAGGGTAGACTCTCGAAATTTCCAGTGAATTGTTAAGCTGTTGCTCGTTCAATATTTAAGGGATAAAAATATATCATAGGTACTCAACACATTTTTCAAATGAATTAAAGTTCCTTTTCAGTAGGAACCTATTTTTTTAAAAGTACTAAAATTTCTTGATTCTGTATTACTTATTTTTTTATATCCAAAGTCAGCATATTTGTATCACCGTATTTGTTCATCCGTCACCGGATACGACGGTGGAACACCCATATTAATTCGAGCAAATAGCGCATTTTAATTTCAGCCTGTATACCTCCGTTTTTAACAAGGTTGGCAAAACTGAGTCACCTGACAGGAGATGTCTCTGGCTAATCTCTATCTTTATTCGGATATAATGATAAATTCAACTGACTGAAATACGCTTACATCAATCATAATTTATTTTAAAAAAAACTAAAGTGTCTGGATAAGGTAATGTCATATAATTTTTAAATTATTGTATTGTCATATGTTCTCGACAAATCTATAAAGTTCCAATGAAATCCGACTGTTTAAAGTGGGTCAAAATTGCGCCCAAAGGAATCGGTTACAAACGAACATATAAGTGAAGCTACTATAAAGCGTGTAAAAATGTGAAGAATGCTGAACATGAATAATAATATACTTTATTTATACATACTAATACTGCACTTTGTCAACGTCGACCGTCAGCTAACACTGGTTTGAAACCAGTTTACTAATTATATTTAAAATTTAAGCGACTAGTTTCACTAGAGTTTGGCCGGTAATTCTGTTGTACACTGCAGCTTATTTTAATTATTTCAAAGCTAATTTGGTGTCATATTTGGTGTGAAATAGTGCTATTTTTATTTTCATAACATCTGAAGTCTGTTAGTTCACAGCTGGAACAGACTGCGGTGACAATATTTTTTTAAAATCTCAAATGAAAGACTCGCAATAAATGCTTATGGTTCATTTTAATTCAGCCATTTGTATCAGTTCAATAGAATACTTGCTTAAACGCGTTAAAATGCCTAAATACACGCATTATATTTACAAATTATCATATCTTTCATAATAATTAACACCAGGAGTTGTCGAAAAAAGTCTACTTACTAAACGATGCCCTCCGTCAAACTTTTCTACGATATCCATTTTCTAGTATTTTCGCTTCATATTATTAATTTGGAATCAATTCAAGGCGTCATCTTGAATTTTTAATTTATATTCCAATCTATATATTAATACGTGATGCAAAAACTTTGGATCCCTTTTTACGAAAATTGCGCGGACGCAGGAGCATAAAATTTGGCACACTTATAGTTTATGTGTAGGAGAAGTGGAGAATGCTAATAATTTTCAATAATAATGCTTATAAAGTACATTAAATCAAAAAATAAAACATTACACACACTGCCATGCATTTCACACACACATCCATACACAAGTATACATACTCTGGTGTCAAATTGTTTCTTTTCTTTTTTATTTTGTTCTTCTGACATAGACATATAAAAAAAGGTTTTATTTGCCTAATGAGGTAATAATATTAATATTAAAAGAGAATATTAATTATAAATGAGGCAATAATATTAATATTAAGCCTAATATTAAATGTAATATAAAAAAAATTAATAACAATGCATAAAAAGTACATTAAATCAATAAATAAACCAGCATGCATTTGACACACGCATACACAAGTATTTGTACACGTATACATACTCTTTGGTCAAATTGTTTCTTTGGTTTATTATAGACATCGTTGAATGTCAATCAGAAAAAATTGTTTACTGTGGTTTTGTTGAATATCAAACAGAAAAGATTTATTTGACGAATACTACGTGAAATACTGAGCGCTTATACAAATTGTGTAGCAGTAAGATACATTTAAATGTACACGGACTATCATTATATGCATAAAGAAAGTTCTGTAGCAGCAATCTGCAATAACAACATTCAGGTACAAAAAATGTGCACGAATTATCAGAATAACAACATCGTCATACAGGTAAAAACTTTTTCTCTTCTTGATTTGGTCGAATTTCGATCACTAGGCGACCACTAGTATACTTAAATGGAAAACTTTAAGTTCCATTAATTAGGACGACTGCGAACGAAGGCAAATCTTATTAAGCCTGTCAGACAATAAGAATACGAAACGTAATGATGAAGTCAAATATTACTTTAATCCCATTATTTCTAAGAGTTCATTAGTATTCAGTCTCTCTATTTCGTGTTTAATGATGCTTATTAATTAGTAGTTTCGTAGACTTTGAAAATTTAAGTCATAATAACGATAATAATACAAAAATTAGAGGCTGTTGTTAAGACACTTTTTCCCTGTTCAATGATTGTCAGTATGCTCACTGTTTTTTATTGATTTTAATGGTGAGAATATATACGCATGATATATATAAATACGTATGATGGTAAGCAATATGACCGCTCATGAACGGTAGCAATGCTTGGCATTCCACTGCGTTCCCCGTCCTGAGACATAAGATGTTAAGCCTCCATATGGAGAACTACTGGACATATGTCCAGTAGTTACTCTGGATACAAGGTCGTTCAAACTGGATCAAAACGGTGCATTTACATTGCTGTTTGGCGGGAGAAATCAACATTGCAGTAGTACCTACCAAATACTACCCTTTATTTCTACCTATTACTTTTTCCACTCCGTCGACCGCCACTTGTAGATACTACCGATAATTTGTATTTAAGCCTATTTCTGTATTATTATTTTTCTTTTTGTCTTTTTAGTGGTGTACAATAAAGTATTAAATAAATACTTACCCAGGTGACAATTCACATATGAGAGATCTACCATCAGAAAAAAATTACAGAATGTCATCCATTAAACCAGTTTTTTTTCATAACTCCACGGTTCTTTACACCCGGACATTACTGTATATTGCGTTTCCTTGTTGCGCTATTCCTGGTTACGACTGGACATAGAATAAATGTCCCCTTGTTGCTGTTTCTGCACCACTATTTTTCATAAAGTTATATTACAGTCATAAAGACGCAGCCATACACCAATCTCCGTCCGCTTGTTTCTGATAAAAAGGTTGTAAGATTTTTGTTGTAATTATCCTAGGGCTATCCTCCTAGCGCTAAAGCGCCAAAGCATTAAATACCCATAATCGACTACATCATAAAAGCTCAAACGTTTTTGGACCACGACTGTGATTACCGCCCATGGACCTTTTGAAAAGACATTCACAAAGTATTTCTATTTGATATTTAGATCGCAATATAATTATGACCCATTAGCCTTTTTAAAGAACAAAAGAGAGGTATATAATTTTAATTGTAAAAGCATCAATGGACTATTGCAACATCTGCTATGTCTATGTGTTGAAATGGATAATTCTAAAATGAAAAATAATAACAACGTAGTCTGTAGCGGGTTTTATAATTATATTCTTCAAAAAGGACCTTTGGGCTATTATCACTACGAGTTCCAAAATATCTAGGCGGTAAGAGGCTGGTTTTGAGGCGGAGTTTGACTGGTGGTAGGTCTCTCATATATAAGAGGCTGCCTGGGTGGGTACCACCGCACTGTCTATTTCTCCCGTCAAGCAGCAGTTTAAATGCACTGTTGTATTTCAGATTTAAGGACATTGTAGCCAGAGTAACTACTGGACATATCGAGACTTAACATCTTATGTCTCAGGATGGCGAGCGCAGTGGAATGCCAAGCATTGCTTTGTAATTCAAGGTGCTGTTTGGCTTTGCTACTGTTCATGAGGGGTCGCATCGCTTACCATCAGGCGAACGGCATGCTCGTCTCGCCATTCATTGCAATATAAAAAAAGGCTAAAGATACCCTTGAACTAAATAAAGAGATTATTGTAGGTTAAATTTTTAAATTACTTTGAATGTCGGTGGAAGTAGTTAGTTTAAGCCTCATTTACACGGAAAGAGTTTCTCGCCTAACGGATGCGATTCTCGTTAGCATATAAAAAGTTCCATCGTGGAAACATTTGTCTTGTGAATACTCACACATAAAGTCACGTCTTTGTCTTTGAAGTGGTATGCAGAGATGCTCCAGGACCACCATTATCCGCCTTGTGTGTTCCGTCTCACGATGTTATAGGGGGCGTAACTATGTGAGTAATGACAGCCAATTACAATACTCGAAAAAAAAAATACCACAAGAAAAATACGCGTATCTAAACTTTATTATTTGAAGTACAATATCAAGGGAAAAACAATTTCCAATTCTGGATAGTGGATACTAAAGAAATTGAATGGGAGTTATAATTTGTATCATGTCCGGCGGATGTTAGGCCAAGAGCATGATTTCGATGAGTAACGAATCGTATTTTTGGCTTTTTAATGGATATTAGACAAGATTTGAAAATTTGAGAAAAAAAAGTTATTAAATAAAATGTTTAAGAACTTTTTTTACTCAAATTTTAAAGAAAAACATGTAATGTTGGTGTTGCTATTTACATTACGAGAATTTCATAGGTACTTTGTGCTTGTATAAAAAAGTGCTGATGATTTTTCACCCAGCTTAATCATTTAAACGACACGAAAAATACTAGTCAGGGGATTTTACAATACCGCACGAAAAACTACTAGCCACATTGAGACTTAACATTTCATGTTTCAGGATAGCGACTGGAACGCCAAGCATTGCTTTGTAATTCAAGATAGTGTTTGGTTTTGCTACAGTTCATGGGCGGTCGTTTAATCAGGCGAACGGCATGCTCGTTTCGCCATTCATTGCAAAAAAAATGGATTCAATATTTTCTCGGTAACTTTCCTTCCATTGGATATTGGTAAACATCGGTAATAAATCACGAAACCTTAAAGAGAATACATACAAGTTCGGACTCAGAGTTTCTCGTCACGGATCCAATTTGATTTATCCCCCCCCCCCCCTCCATTACGGATCGGGGAAATTAAACCCTGTTGCGCGTGTAACATGCGATTCTGATAAACAAGCGCTTTCTGGACGGTATTAAAACCTTTTTTACGGATATTTGTTTTATATCATTATTCGATGAATTAAATATTAATTATTTATTATTCCTGTGAATTATTTACTGTTTTATGTTTTTAAAAATTACATAAAATATATATTTTTTATGAGGCAGGTAATTTCTATGGAGTTATTTGAAGATGGAAATGTAATTAAGAGTGGCAGTTCGTCGTTCCACAATATCCCTATGCTCTGTAAAAATCATTCTTGCTGACCCCATAGTGGTTACTAGACGAATAAATTTTACTTGGATAGAGTGTACAAGTGTAGTGTGAGAAATTTAACACACTCTAAACTTTTTGTCTAGCTGACTAATTTTATTTTAAAATAACGGCGATTAAGATGATACCGTGTAACAAAAGTAAGTACATACAAACGCGTGTAGAATAAACGTAAGTGGAAATAGTTTTCAGTAAATTTGAAAATTATTGAAATTTATTCCTTCCATGTTTGAAAGTTCGTGGGTAACAATTATAATAATGACAATCCTCTAAAATTCAATATTTGAAATGGGCATTCAAGTCTCAAATGAGTTGCCTGGTAAATATAATTTGATTTTTCTTTGAAATGGGTCAAATTCGCAAACCAAAAAACTTTGGCCCAATAAGACGGTAAATATAGATACAGATACAGATACACAACACTTTATTGAACACCACAAATTACAGAGAAAAGAAAAAAAAATACATAGAGAGACCTTACAAAAAAGTGAACAATAGGCGGTCTTATCGCTATGAGCGATCTCTTCCAGACAACCAAAAATCATAGAATGGATCGAAAATGAAAGTGGGCAATTATGTGAAATAGTAAAAATGATAAATAAGTGTGTGCGTAACTTATAATGGCAATGTTAAATAACCTAGGTACTAAAAATGAGATAAATAATATAATATAATACCGCATTTAGGCCTTAATCTTAGTGACTTCAACGATTAAGCCTTTGTAATGGATTGGAGACAATTCTATTAACGGTGACATTTGCTCAAAGCTGAAAGGCACTCGGGTTTAACCCTTTACCCACTGCGAAGACACCACCAATATTAACTTTTTTATTTTTACCCCCTTTGTTGCGGGTTGATACCGAGTAAAAAGGAATATCGATTCTATTGTAGAACAAAATACAGGGTATTTCAAGACTGCTACGGAAGGTGGGTGGTAGTTTAAGTGACTACAGACACAATGCAACGAAAAAATTCACAAGGAAACACGATAATTTATTTTGTGATTTTTATAATATCGACGTGTTTGGGTGGTAAAAACATAGTTTATGTTACAATAATAATTTAAACACTTGCGTACCATAATGTCCCGTCCAAAAGTTACAGGTTTCTACCAATCAACTGTTTTTGGAATATATTTTTTTTTCCATTAGACCATATAATTTTGATTTTACATCACTGAAATCCGATACCTAGATTACACGAACCGAAAATTCATAGTTCATGGTATAGCCTACAAAAACAAAAAAAAAACAATATGTTAGCAGATAGACGATTGTCAAGAAAATTTCTTCACGTACCTATTAATAACCGGCTTTGTTTTCGGTAGCAGTCTTGATAAACCTGTATAATATGAACATAAATCCCACCCTTAGGAATCTGAAAAACAAAACCTTCGTCTGTTCTATCGACTTGCAAAGGCATATTTGTATGCTCGACTATGATTTTCCGACCATTAAAGCACTATTAATTAGCCGAGCAAGCGACGTGCAATTAGTATTAACTGCAATAAAACGTGCACTTGGTATATAAAAAATAATTTGCTATGAATTTAATTGGCTCTTATTAAATGCTACTGGGAGATTTATTAGAATTTATTAATTTCAGAAGGGGTTAATTAAAACGAGATTATCAATTCGACCTGTTTGTCTGTAATATTGTCAGAATTGCGCTGTTTTTGGATAGTTTCGTCTATTTAGTTTTCTCACCAAACTCAATTTTCTTTAGGTATTTCATATTTATAAAAATTAGTTTTATTTGTCTCTTTTTATTACAATGTTGGAGTCGTTTTAATTGTTATTATGACTGTCGCTTTATTTCAATACTCTCAATACTCACGACAGCATACTCTAGCAGTCTATTGCAGGATATAAGCATATTCACGATAGCATCATTGATCGCCAGTTGAGAACTTTCGCCCATCTCACATCTTCGGTAAGATTGTTGCTGCTTATCCATACTTAATCACTACATAGTATAAAACAAAGTCGCTTTCTCTGTCCCTATGTCCCTTTGTATGCTTAAATCTTTAAAACTACGCAACGGATTTTGATGCGGTTTTTTTAATAGATAGAGTGATTCAAGAGGAAGGCTTGTGTGTATAATACGTGCATATTATTGCAGAGAAATCTATATGCACCCGGGCGAAGCTGGGCCGGGCCGCTAGTATATTTTAAAGCTTGTTTGTTTGTTACCTCTTATTTGTTGTTTGTTTGTCTGTTACCTCTTATCTCAGAAACTATCGGTTTGAATTGAATAAATATTTTTTATCGAGGAACGCCATAAGATATACATCATCACGGTATAACCTATAGAAGGGAAGCAGTAGTGAAAAATCCAGCATATATGAGTAAACTTTATACGTTTTTCGTTGTCCGATTGGTCTCAAAATCAATATTTGAGAGATTATTTGCTCCAATATTCTAAATAGCTAGTTGGAATTGAACATATTGGCCGCCATTTTGAAAAGTCTATCTGCACCCGGCCGGTCCACTAGTCATAAGATTTTTTTATTTACCAGCCTAGTAATTGGAATATTATACTGACATTGACTAGTGACGGTATTGCCTACTTCTAGGTAATATACCCTGATATCTATAGGCCTATAATAATCAGATGAAATATACATATACCCCGATTGAGTCGTACCAAGACTCAGCTTCTCCTAAATACCAGTGTAATTTTCACCAGATCTAGTTCCCAAGTCAAGCGTCATTCGAACTGACATGGAAAATAAACATTCCGAAAGGTGAATGCCTTTCGTAATTCGAGAAATCGGAACTTTGAGGAAAATAAATGACTATTGTAGGTCGTTAACTTCTGAACGCTAAGTTACGCTAAACTATAAATAGGAGACAGAGGAGTTTCGAACTTTTATGTCCGTCTAGTTTCACTGCGACTTAGTGTGAGCTGGGAGTAGTTTTTCAAACGTTAATATCTATTGCTTTCTTTTATTGTTCTATCTTTAGTATATGGCCTAACCCCTCTCAACCGTACTCTTGATAGTAGCGATTCCCATGCCCTGCAGTGGGAGGTATATATGCTGATACAAATATGTATCTGTACAAATATGTATCTTTATAGAGATTCCATTTTACAAATAAGTAGTTATGATTTCTTTTAAAATATTTTTTTTAGTTGTAGTCGGTAAAATTGCCTTACTGCTGGTCCTTATTCCAATATAAGCTAGTAGTCAGATAATGATACGCCCTAATGTGTCCAATTGTGTTATATCCGGTTTCAATTAGGTCATTCCCGTCGAAAAATTCCCTTAGATATCGATTTTAAGACCCATCATATCAACAAAAGTATATTAATTAAGACATTACTCTAAATATATTTATTTTTTATCAGTTTTGACGGAAATTGTAAACAGTAATACACCTGATATATCCACAATTTATTTAATAGTAAAATGCTACGATATTATATAAAGTAGAATTAACTTAATAAGTCTGGATTGGTGCCAGAGCGCCTCACTTGGCTCTCACCGCGAACAGAAAACCCGAGCACTCACATTTCAACGGATTCCAGGGCTTTTATACATTTCGTGGAATGACAGGGCTACTTAAGAACTTTCAGACATCTGTAACATATGGTTTATCAATGTTCAGTATATTTAGACATTATAAACACATGTATGTGAATATTAATTTGTGTAAGAGCTACTGAATTTTATAATCATAAAAATATGTACTATAAAAAGTCAAGAAAATATCTATCAATCTAAAGTGGTCGGCAGAGGTGCCACCACTGCAACGCAAAATTCGCATAATTTATGTCTCTTCTATCTCTCCAATATGCGATCAGAGTGAGCAATGAGTATATCATCATACCAGACACAAATCTTAACCCTCCCCGGGCAACTCATAACCTCAGGTAAATTGAATTGTCCATCCCGAGAGCTAAGACGAGCCCTAAGACCTTACGATTCACTGCCTACCCAGGGTACATAAACCTATGACGCAACCTAACTCTAAAAAAGAATAAGTATATTTATATTGATGGAGATATAGATAAAGATAAAGAGCATTTATTCCAAACTAATATATTAAAATAACAACGAAATAATAATAAATATCCGATAGGTACTCGTAAACACGAGCTTCAAATGATTATTCTATATATTTAGTAATTTCGCTTATCAATTTAAAAGAAAACAGGGCAAACAGAGGTTATATTCCAACTACATTTTGTTAGGTTTCCCGTGTCGGTGAGTAAATAGCTCCAATTTCACGATATTGATCAGTACATGCTAGTTATATAATAACCGCATATTCAGTTCAAATAATGTCAAATATGGATTATTAACATAGATTTATGTTCATAACTCTATACCGGAAAGGGGGTAGGCAGAGGTACCTAATCATTTCCCAAGAAGACATAGGAGAGATTCATGGCTGATGATAACGAGACCACGCATGGACAGCACCAAAACCAAACAAACTATGAATGAAGCCAGACTTGACATTCCACAGCACTCGCCATCCTGAGACATACGATGTAAAATGTAATGTACTTCAAAACGGAAACAGTGCACTTACACTGATGTTTGGCGAGACAAATAGAAATTGCGATGGTACCTACCCAGACGGCCTCTCACTTATGAGAGACCTACCACCAGCCAAATTTCTAAAAATAGTACCATCACTTTATTTTATCGGTGCGCTGCAAAATGACCACTGTTAGTTACTGCAATCCATCTGTTAGTGCCACTGGAGTATCCATCGACGCAAAATAACTCCGATTATTCTTCATAATATTATACCGAACTAACTTAAGGAGACATTTAACAAGGAAAAAACATAAAATCATCACACAAATTCGACAATAACATATCAAAAAACAGCCACGTAATAGCAATCAATACATCTGATTTCGCAGATTGACGCCAAAGAGAACAATCCATTGAAGCAATACGAATATAACACCAATCCATCAATCACAAAAGACAAGAAAATTGTTATTGTACATAGGTATCATTTTTCGCACTCCAATATTTTTGAGATGCCATAAATCACGTGTTGCGTTCCCTTTGTTTTATCGTTTCTATTTTGGTATTGCTTAAGATATATCGTTTACATCTTATAGAATTTATTACTGTTTTTTACGCTGACGAAATACTGAGTTTTTACTGAGGAACTCTACTACTTTTGGGTTCTTGGGAATGACTATGTCCACCAATGGACAGCGATAGGTTGAGAGTATTTACGACATTTTAGAAGCTTCAGAAAAGAAAAAATATTATTCACATGATGATAGTAATACGTCAATGTTTATTGCCTTCCTTGGTACATTAGTGGCTTTCATGTATGTATGTATAATTACTGTAATTTCGATGGGTAATGTTATGATACAGTAACATTGTGACTATATATTGTTTACTTTTTGCACTTTAATTATATGTACATTTTTTCAATTCTGAATAGTTAAAATTAGTGCTAACGCCGCAGTTACTATTTACAAAAATTGTAACTGCTAAAAAAATAAGATAACAAAAATTTGGTAAACAGATCCTAGACAAAGTAGCTTTTATTTGTAACAAAATGTGACAAGATTAACTAATACATTAAAAAAAATTGACAATGCTTCACAATATTTTGAGCTAATATTACAAGTCCTGACGCCTACTCTTCTACCATAAAAAGTTTTGTAGATGACGAATATATAAATAAATATGACGAATACGCAATCCTCAAATAGTATAATTCAACAAAGCGTTGAACTCAATCTCACGTTTACAATACATATGTTTAATGCAAGCATCTTTATACATTTATACTCGTCACTGTACCATACGAGGTCGTTTACTTGCAAACTTGTCTTTACCAGATATGATTTTTTCACAGAAAGGAATACTCATTTTTTTGCGAATAATTTGAATTTATATACAAAAGAACATCGGTCACGTCCATACATTTTGTGACCTGACAAAGAAATATACTGTACACAGCTGGGATATAGTTTATTGTGTTATATAGTGCATGAGGAGTGATGTCCAGTTACAAAAAGATTTCTGCAAAGCCGGAGATTTTAGAGTATTTCATATATTTGTAACTCTTTAGGTTACGATTATACTAATAAAAAATAGCACATTATAATGTCATTGTCATTGTCAAATATACCTAATGTAGGGTGGTCTTATGGTTATGAGGTACCTAGGAAGAAAAGTGTACTAAATCATAATGATGGCTTATTAATTACTATGCTCTATAATTTCCCTTGTCATAAAACTAATTAGCTGTTGAATATGGTGTACACCATACCTGTGTTACCTTAATGTAATGAGAGAAAGTGTAGTATTTTGCTGTCATTATTTTGGCAGAATTTTATCAGAATTTATTGGAGACTGTTTTGAGTATTTTTCGCTATTCTTCATAGTTTCGTATTTGTCCATCCACACACACCTATATGTTAATATAGGAATATAATAAGCAGTGGTCACAAAAATAAAACACAAAATAAAACGAAACACAAAAACATTTTTTAAATGTATTATTTCTCATCTTCTCTTATTACAATAGAACCTAAGAATTCTGCAGGGGCAGCAACATCAAAGTCATGACGTGGGCACAGCAACATTACTGTGCGACGTCCTACTACACAATTACAACAATACTTAATTATTCCGTCTCTGCTTGATTTGGAAGTTTTGCATCATTGTTTTTCATCAAAACACACACACATCCTGTGGGAACTCCAGGATACTAAACCATATTGAGTAAATGGTATGCCTTGTAGATTCATGGCTAAATAAAAACTTCGATTATCGAATCGAATCGAAACGAGTATAAGACGAGTATTGCTGTGAACACAATGCAAAAATTGTTGAGGAGCACACTGTTGCTCCGAGTTCATGTTGGAAATATGGTAATACTTCACACTTTAAACCAAATCACAAAGCGTTATCGTTATACAATGGTTAATCTTACAAAGTGGTCAGAAATACAAGGGTATATCGGAGGCCGTGATTAAAGTCACAAATATAAACAGAGAATTAACAGTAGTCGTAAATCGGAAATCACAAGAAACCAAAATGACAGCGCAAACAAAAGTCATGTGTCATAGAAAATGCCTACACTTTATTTTTAATTTAGTACTACCTTCAACGTTGTAGTTAAAACCTTATTATAAAAGAAAGTATGACTGATGGAACGCACTCGTATGCGTTCAATATTATTAAGAACACTTTATGTTTTTCTTTTTTATCCGGGTTTTTAAAAATAAATTGAAATATGCATTTTGACTCTAATAAATTATAAAAATTTTTGATGTACCATTCATAACTGGTCCCGTTCATGGTCCATTTTCGCCGATGTTCTTTACATATTGTAGTGGAATGGAATTGTAGATAAGTCATTATCATTTATACATACATACATAATCACACGCTTTTTCCCATAAGGGGTAGGCAAAGGACCCACCAATACACCAACGCTTAGCTCTGTATGTCCCGTCCCACGGGGTGATAGGAGGCGAGCCTATCGCCATATCGGGCACAAATTCTTGACTCACAGCTGATAATGAATACATAGGTTAATTGTAATAAATACTAATTAATCAGGTTGATACTTACTCGTATAAAAATGAAAGAGAATTAATTTTCATAAACATTTAGTTTTCTTAATTGCAATGAATGGCAAGATGAACGTCCCATTCGCCTGGTACCAAGCGATACTCAAGAACGAAATCAAAACCAAACAACACCTTGAATTACAAAGCAATGCTTGGAATTCCACTACGCTCGCCACCCTGAGACATACTGCGTTAAGTCTTAATAGGTCCAGCAGATAATCTGGCTACAATGTCCTTCAAACCAAAACACAAAAGTGCATTTACACTGTTGTTTGGCGAGAGAATTTGACATTGCGGCTATATCTATCCATAGATATCACCTATGATAGACCAGTGTGTATTCCGTCCCAAGATGTGATAGAGGGCGAGCTTTTCGCCAGGTCGGGCACTAATTCCTGACTCCACGATGACAATGAATAATAGATGAACCAATTACTCAGGTTGACATATTTTATTCGTATGATAATAAACGAATGTCAATAATCTACAAATATTTAATTTTTTGTTTCATTTCATTTGATTGATGTTATTGATCTTTTAATCACGCCAGTGCCAGTAAGTGCGTGGTAGCCTGTTGGTAAACGGACTAGACGCGACTGCCAACATATTCACGGTGGTCGCGGGTTCGAATCCCAGGGCACATCTCTGACTTTTCGGAATCATGTGTGTATTGATAGTCAATCACCACGCACTAAAACGGTGAAGGAAAACATCGTTGGGAAACGTAGCGATTTATAAAATTTCTATGGTATGTAAGTCCGCCAACCCGCACTAGGCCAGCGTGGTGGACTACATGGCCTAACCACTCTCAATCGTACTCTCGATTGTAGAGGAGGCCCGTGCTCTGCAGTGGGACGTATATGGGCTGATAAAGAAGAATCACGCCAGTAATATTAATGAAATTGTGTGCAATTCAATCAAATAACATTCAATGCTCATACCTACAGCTTCTTCTAATTTTATAGCATTGTAAATCTTATAATCATTTTTTAATGTTAAAAAGCCACGAATAAAGAACACCTCAAAAATAATATAATTTATATTAACTCCTCGCTTTAGCTCTCCTAATCTTACAAATCATAAAAATAAACATAAACATCAGTTACTTTAAAGACCAGAGTTTTTTAATAAGACTTGATTAAAAAAATTCGGAGAGAGCGACCGAAATCTGAGGTGTAAAACCGTTTGAAAAAGCCGATAATGAAAAAAGTTTCAAGTTGATGTCTTCATATTTAAAAATAAAAATATCCCAAAAACTTGTGGGTATTTTTGAAGATTTCAGGTGGCAAAAAATTTGTTGGAAAAGTTACCTTCATTGTACAGTCATTGCATTAAGTATCTTCGCTGAATGTATCATAATGTAGTAGTGTTATTATTTCGTTATAATATGAGAGACAGGATGTGTTTGTGACACGTTTTATATACATACTAGAAGGTTAAAGGACGAAAGAAGGATGGTAAGTAATGTCATCCAAAAATTACGGTACCACCGCATTGTCTATTTCTCCCGTGAAACAACACTGCGTAAATGCACTGTTGTGTTTCGGATTGAAGGACATTGTAGTCAGAGTAACTACTGGACATATTGAGACTTAACATCTTATGTCTCAGGATGGCGAGCGCACTGGAATGTTGCTACTGTTTATGAGCGGTCGTATCGCTTACCATTAGGCGAACGGCTTGCTCGTCGCATCATTCATTGCAATAAATAAAATAATATCCGCCGAAACACGAAACACAAATTAAATTATCACCATCTTTTGCAGTTACTGTCTAGCGTTGTACAAACCTAAATAAAAAAATCGATGTAGTCATTACTTAGGTACTAGGTATTTCACTCCGTATTGAACTGTACTGTATCAGCTCATGTTGTTGCGTTTTCTTCCTCACTGTTGTCTGTCTGTAGTCTATGTGAGTTCACATTAACTGATTAGTTATAGTTCATTGAATATTTTTGTGTGTTAAATGTTGTACTATTATTTAATGATACCTATTAACCTATTTAACGATTTTATAACCTATGTAATGATTTTATTTTGCTTGTTTAAGGGTTTTATTTTTAATGTGTCAATGTTTTTGTTTTTCTCATAATGTGGACAATTCGTTATTAAGCAAAAGTTAAAAAGTTTGTTTTTTATGTTTTATTTTTTTACCTCGTACATATTTATTGTTGCAATTGTTTTTCAAAAATGTGGACAATATGTTTTTTAAGCAAAAGTTTAAGTTTTTATGTTTTTTTGTTTCTTGTTTCGTATATATTTAGGTCCAGCTGAAAACCAGCGCCGTAGCTCAGGCTGCGGCAATAAGCTGAGCTGGAACCTTTTTGGTTTAGGGAGCATATATTGTATTAGTTGTTATTTTATGTTAATTTTTTTTTTGTTATGATTTGACTTTTTATTTTAGCTTGTGTTATTTTCTCTAAACCAAATAAACGTTTATTATTATTTTCTGTTGTTTTTTAAACTCTCAGAATTTTTCTGGTGTAATAATGGCGGTACGAGCCTAGGCCAGGTAACCGTCATGTATTCTTAATTTAGATTAGGTTCAGGTTGATGGTCGTCACTTTGCATGAACTTTCGTACTATTCGACAAGTATTTAATATGGCTGCTTTTTGCATTGAGATATATATGTATGGGGGTAGGTCCAAAAGTTTAATACTATGGTGTAAATGTTTAGGGATAACTCCGGTAGTAGATATTACCATCGGTACAATGTAGACTTTGTCCATTCTCCAGATTCTAGCTATTTCATCTTTAAGTTCGGTATACTTTGTTATTTTTTCTGTTATAATTTTAATGATATTATGTGTATTAGGTACGGCTATGTCGACAATGTAAGTAATTTTCTTATTTTTATCTTGTATAGTTATATCGGGCCTATTGTAGTGTATGGTTCTGTCTGTGAGTATAGCACGGTCATAATACATTTTATAATTCTGGTTTTCTAATACTGGGTTCGGTATATATTTATAGTAGGGTGTGGGTTTTGGTGGATCTGGTATGAGTTTATATTTAATAGCCAATTTCTGGTGTATAATATTTACTATTTGGTTATATTATTATTATTATTATTATATACGTCCCACCGCAGGGTATGGGCCTACTCTAAAATCGTGAGTACGATTGAAAGTGCGTAAGCTAAATAGTCGAACACGTTGGCTAGTGTGGGTTGGCAGATTTCACACACTATAGAAATTCTTACGATATTTATGGTATGCAGGTTTCCTCTAGATGTTTTCTTTATTGTTATTCTGCGTATTGATTGACTACCAATACACACATGACTCTCAAGTCGTAGGGGTGCCTTGGAATTCGAACCCGCGACCACCGTGAACTCATTGCTCGCGTCTGGTCTGTTTACCAAAAAGTCATTGTGCATTTCACTCATCTAATGATCTAGTGATTATTAATAAAATGAATTTAATTCACTCGAGTCGCCTATAGGACAGTAGAACCATCCCCATAACAATATTGATAATAACGTTACGTTCCATCATTATCATTATATTATCTATCTCAGCCACAAGAAGTCCACTGCTGAACAAAAGCCTCCCCCAAGGATCTCCACATCGACCTGTCAGAAGCCACCTGCGATCGACCTACAACAAGGGTTTATTACTTCGTTAAATAACGTATGTAGGATTTTGAAATACAATCCATGCTGCACTACTTTGTCAGCCACAGAAAGTCTCTCATGCTGTATCTCTTCTTCTTTTTCAGTAAAAGTGCACCGCTGATAGCCTCCTCCGAGTATTGACAGCGACATGTTGGAACTTTATGACGTCACCTGTCCGTTTTGTTGGTGATCCGATGTTGCATTTGTCGGTAAGTGGCATGTGTTGTACTAACATTGTATATTATTGCATCATTAATAACACTGCAACATGGAATCACTGTGGAGCGTAAATTGAATGTGACAATGTGCTAAATTGTAACCACAGATTACCCCCAAATTGCAAATGATAACAGTAAGTGATTTACAGATGTGAAAAAAATAGCCAAAAATACGAAGATCTTTTCTACATTCATACTCATTCGCCATCATTCGCCCTTTTCTCTAAGAAGGGATAGACAGACGTACCACCAGGACATTCACATTATAATATCACTTTGCCCGATCATGTATTTGAACCCGAGACCTTAGCTTTGCGATCGTACTGTATTACAATTACGCCACCGAGGCAACTAAGGTTCTTGCCCCATGTAGTATAATAAATTCTATTTTCCCCAAAACAATAAAGAATTCTACATGGCTTGACAATTATAATAAGTTTAACGAAAATTATTTAATTACGAAACATCAAATTTAAAATTGCAATAACACAGTAGCAATTATAAATTCAATAAACGAAACGTCAAAAACAGAGTCTTTTTTGAAGGGTACTCTGGACCCTTTTCTCCATTAATTAAAACAGTCCCAAAAGTAAGTGGTTTGCTTCATTTTTATTAATTTTAGATGACCCCGTTAACTGGAGAATACATTTAGAAATCTCGACTGAGGATACAAAGATGATTAATTATGTTGCTGTCAACAAATTCCTACTTTCCACTTGGTCGCTTCGCTAATGGCGACGGCCTAATTCTGCGCATTGTTTACTCTTTCATTTAAAGTTGTTTATGTTGAAGATCACTTCTCCGTAATGGAATATATTAAAGGTGATGTGACTTGAGACGTAGCGTAACCGTCAGGGGTACAATCTACTGAGAATTACAGGCTATAGGCTGATATTTAAATTGTGTATCTTGAGAAATTTCATATACAATTTTAAATTCAATGAAAAGACTGTTATTAATTATAATAGTATTTATTTACGATAAAATCGAAAACAATCAAGCAACATATCGTGCTTATAAATCTAAAAATCAATTTCAAACAATTTATAAATGAGATAAAATTCACAGCTCTGTAAAACGTCTTGTACATAGACAACAGTATCACAATAAACATTTAAAATGATACACAAATACTTAACTTGTATAGAGGTACAAACATCTGTAACTTAAGAAGGCTTCTTGAAAATGTCGCAATTCTCCGAAAGCCGTCAGAAGCATGAATAGTGAAAGACAACGCTCTAAAATTAGGGACTTTTGGGTACATCTACAATCTACCACAGTACCAGTAAATATTTAAATTAATAATAATCTTAATAAGCGTAGAAATGTCTTGTCCGTGATGACTCAAGTCCACCAAGCGTCAGTCATGCTTATTTAGAAGCTGACGATAAACAAGTCACTTATGTTACATTAGTATACAATGGACTAGAAAGATACGGAAGTATAAAAGGTCAGTAAAAACACTACGGGGGCTAAGTGTATAATACAATATAGATTTTCTCATATTCACACATAATATTCTCACTACATCTTTCGGTGTCGCGTCAGCGAACGTTTTATTAACCTTAGTACTAACAGTAAGTCTCTAATACATTTAATTATCTACTCTTAATTAAAATTCGGAGGGTTCGTAGTCACCCACAACTCTAAACAACACTATTTCAACACATAATATATATATTTAAATAGTCTTAATTGTAATGACTAGATTTTAGTTATGTATCTACATTTATGTGCTTGGCACGAAACACTGATATTATCAGTTAAATTCTTTTCGCCATAGTATATTTATAAATATTCACATAGAATCTATACCTTTAGACCGGACAGGAAAAACATTCGTTTTCATTATTAATTGTCTTCAGTTTTTAGAGATTTACTTTTCGTCATTTTCGTATCGGGAGTTAGGACACAACTGTTAAATCTGTTGACCACGTCTCGAACTTTCCCTTTGCTTATGACCAGTTCTTTGTCGTAGGTGGGGGTAATTAGACCTTTTTCATTACCATTGCAAATAGGTTTAGTCACAGTTGAGGTGAACGTGGCGCTTTGTGATTTTCTGAATTCTTTAACAGCATTGTCTATGTTGTTGATGAGGTCCTTAGCAACAAACGTGGCTATTTCATGTTTGATGCGGTCCCTCTCACTCATAATTTCAATGGGCTTATGGTTGTCTTTGATCTCGTTGGGATCTGGACTGTGGCTTTGTGTGAGTGAATGGGACGCGGGGCTGTCAGGTCCTTGAAATGTAATGCTCGGATTGTTTACAACGATATTGCGAATTTCAGAGGTTTCAGTTTGATAGTCTTGGTTCTGGGGCACTTTTTCACCGAGTAACCAGTACGTCGTCATTTTACCTTTGCCCTGTAAATAAATTTGACATTCAATAATACTTAAAACAGCATTACAAATATCTTAACTTGAATATTTACGTCATCACAAAAAAAAAGGATTTTTTTCCACTCCAGTTATTTGTCTTGTTAATTTAATATAAGAAAGAAAGAAAGAAAGAAATATTTATTTATTGCTAGCACAATAACAAAATAAATTACAAAAAATAAAAACCAAAAGAATACAAAACAAAAAACGAATTACACTAAGAACAAAATTATAAATATAAAATTAATTATTCTGAATTATAAATATTGCGCCAGCAATGGAACCTCCCATTCAGCTTTCTGCTGCAGTACTGCATATGCAATACTACAACGCTGATTTTCAATGGGAGGCCCAAGAGACGTGCGGACGATCAGTCGGAGTTACTTATTTAATAGACAGAAACTTTAATAGTAAAAAATACAATAAACAAACAACATGACAATTCAAAATAAACCTAAAACAAGCAAAAAATATTTAAAAAAGAAAACAAAGAACTATTCTATTACATCAAGTCTTTATCAAGTCTTTATTTTATTTGTGAGCAGCAGGTAGGCTGTTTT
>CM041035.1:8272840-8396734 GCA_023078785.2 Hyles euphorbiae
GCTAATATTATTTTTACTACCAGTAATATGTGAACAGTTTTATTGTTCTGATTGTATTGTAAAATATTATTTATAAAAGGGAATTGTTAAAATATATCATACTTCGTATGCTTCACCACACATTTGTTACTCAACTGTGAAATACCTTATGACGAGCGCACATTTCTGCGTATGAAATAAAGCAACGCAGTTTCAATATTATTTGTATCTTATTTTCACTATAATACAATTGAACGTTATACATTGTATAGTCCCAAAACTATAAACATATCCTTTACTACTTAGTAGGTTTAAATCCTATATAAATTTTATGAAAATGATGGCTCGATCCTGCGAGTTACTATCCCACCTATCCAACTCGTCTCGCCATCTTTTTTTGGGCCTGCCACGACTTTTCAGAGTTTTAGATGGCTTCCACTGAGTTGTAGTTTAATTGCACAGTTATTAAGTCTCAATGGCGCTTTAAGCAGCACAATATGAAATGTCAATGCAATTTCTACAGATTGCATGAAAATAGAATGAACAAAGGAAAAATGTTTCAAAGGACTTATTATGAAATAATTTGGATTTTAATATTGTTTTATTTACTACGTAACGTTATTCGGAGAACGGACAAAGACATGTCTTAATCTCAAAGCACGTATATCTTCTATATGTAAAAATGTTGTTGAGGTATCCTAGCCAAAGGAAATAAGAAATACAAAGAGAAATGAGAAAATTTGCTATAAAATAAACGACTAACTTTAGTAATAATGACAGTTACAAAAATGTATATTATCACTATTTTACACCTATCGTTAATGAAAAAAAATATAAATTGATTATAAAAAATATAAAATCTAAACAATTCTTCAATACATAATAAAACCTATTCCGTGAACATAGCCGTATTCCGTAACTCTCGGACCGACCGACTATATAGATACGTACTAAACCTGTGTTTTCATTCAATTTCCCAATTCTACTTCTGTTCGCTCAAAGGCTTTGACATTAAGCGCTCGCATAGAAGCGTTTGAACTGAAACCGTTTCGGATTATGCACACGGGGGTAATGTGAACTGGGTTGAACTGTATATTCAAAGTAGACTTTGTTTCCTAACTATAATTGCACAGTAAATCTGAGGTAGCCTTTGATCTAAAACGAATGCTAATGCGTAGTACGTTGAGTTGATTAGTTAATATTTTGAGGTTTTTTTTTATATAGCTGTAGTATATAAGCCCATATACGTCCCATTGCAGGGCACGAGACTCCTGGCCTAACCACTCTCAATCGTATCTTCGATTGTAGGGGGATAGGAGGCCCGTGCCCTGCGGTGGGACGTATATGGACTGATATATATACAAAATCATATTATTAGATACAATATGTGTACAATAGAGCAATTAGGTAGGATAAAAGATAATTAATATAAAGGTGTTCATCGTAAAATTAGCAGCAAATACAATAATTCTTTGACTTCCTTCCTGAAATTGTTGAGTAGTGTTTGATAAGAAGATTACCTGTATGCATGCCAATTCTAAGCAGTAATCTTTCTCCGGGTCGATGAGGCACGGTCTTGACTCGCACTGCGTTTAACAAAGCGAGAGACATCCTGGCGATTTCAGCGGCATGCCGGTTCCCGTTGCGCATCGGTAGCCCCGACACAACCATGTACGCGTCGCCTATGGTTTCCACCTGGTAACAAATTCATTACTTACAGTATTTGTCTGGGACCTGGCATGAGAGTAATAACACTTGAAAAATAAACAGAGGCATGTTTGAACCACGGCATTCGGTGCCATGTTGTGTCTGCCTGACCCAACTGTATGTGACACTATTATACATACATACATAAATATCATACGTTTTTCCCAGAAAAGATAGGCAGAGGTGCCAGGACACCCACATTTCGCACTTGTATGTTCCGTCCCACGATGTGATAGGTGGCGAGCCTATCGCCATATCGAGCACAAACTCTTGACTCTAGGCTGATAATGAATAAAAAAATCCATTGTCACTTTGCCTAACCCGGGATTGGAACCCGAAACCTCAGCTTTGTAACCGTACCCTAGTACACACATCAAGACACTATTATGATTTTAGTAATATGATATTATAGTATTTTTATCGGTCTATACTCTACGGCATACCGAGTAGACGATACACAATGCGCTCGTTCAATTTGAATGCGAAAGTACTGAAGGGAATTGCATTCTCAAGCGCTCGGCTGATATAATAAAAAGTTATAGCCGGAGCCTCGGCCACTTACAATTCTTTATTTTTCTCAAAAGAAGAGAAATTTAAAATAATATTATACTAGTAAATCTTCCTGGTGAATCAATCTATCTGCTAGTTAAAATGAATATAAATTGTTACAGCGATATCTAAGACCAAACAAACGAAACAACACAGAACACATACAACAAGAACAAACAAATGAAAAAACTAACAGTAGCAGAGAATGCGGCAATCGATAACACAATATTAAAATTATTACCAAATAATTACAAATCAACTCTTCTATTGTAACTTATTGTTTAACGCAACCAACATTTACTGAAACCATACAAAAGTTAACTAAAAACAAAGAACAATGTTCCACCCAGACCGTTGGGCAATAACAAGCGATGACCAATTTCGACACAAAATTCCAAGTTCCAAATATGTTATTCAAATGTATCCATATGAAGAATATCGGTTTTGTTCGCAATTGATAAACAAGGAAATTGAGAGGCAAATACCCCGAGTGTTTGGTGTATCTTGTTTCTTGTTTGCCTTTTACTTCGCTACTAGGCGTACTTGTTATTGCGAGAATCAAACAAATTCGGTTGATGGAAGTGCTTTATATCCAAAGGTATTTTTCGGGTCTGGCCGTTTGACCGATAAGTCTCTAGCAATTTCTAATATGATGCAATACTCATCGATCTTACTGTCGAGTTAGGACTATGTATGTGACTGTTGAGTGTATTTATTTATATGTAACTAGCGGCCTGGCCCAGCTTCGCCCGGGTGTATATAGATTTCTCTACAATAATATGCATGTATTATACACATAAACCTTCCTCTTGAATCATTTTATCTGTTTAAAAAAACCGCATCAAAATCCGTTGCGTAGTTTTAAAGATTTAAGCATACAAAGGGACATAGGGACAGAGAAAGCGACTTTGTTTTTTACTATGAAATGATTTGTGGTTTAGCTATCCACCGCTGAGTATTAACAAATTTGCATTAACTTCTCATTAAAGTATTGTATTTATTGTAACAGCTTCTTCTTACTGTGTAATGTAAATCCCTCTATGCGATTTGAAATCACGATCCATCAGCATATAATCCATCCATGCAAACCGTAGGCTCTTTCAAGATTATTTCACTAAACATAACTTAAGAATAATTTGTCTGTTTACATACTCTCTTAGCAAGCGTACTGGTGAACACAGTACCGCAATACTATTACTAGTAGTCGCGCTACCCATCACTAGACCCTTAGTTTTAGACATAAAAATTACCATTTAAAAAAGTTCTAAAATTAATTGAAATATTGTACTCAAATTATTTAGTTTACTCCACTCTGCAAAACATAAAACTTGAAAAACTCGTCAAGTATAAAAAATAACACTACACAGTAACGTCGCAATACCACTCACAAAGGACGGAACTAGCCTACAAAAATCTAATAAAATCACCCACCTTATAAACATCGAAATTCTCTATAATCGAATCGAAGCTCGTGTACAAATCGTTGAGTAGGTCGACGACCTCCAACGGCGTGGATTCGGCTGAAAGCTGCGTGAATCCGATAATGTCGCTGAAGTATATGGTCACTTGGTCATACGTCTCTGCCATCACTGGCTGCCCCATTATCAGCTGAGAGGCCACTGACCTGTCAAAACAAGATGTTATGGTAATGTTATAGAAGATGTTATGAAAATGTGCTGGTGTAGTTTTAGCTGTATTTACATTTGTATGATGTTTTTCCAGACATATTGAAAGCTGGAAGAAATTGAATGTAATGTATGAATGGTTTTGTTGAATTTTGCTTATTATATTAGTATGGATATACCATTTATGGTAATTGATACTATGCTTATTATAAAAACTGCTACATTTAAATATATTGAAAAAAAAATATGAGCAATAATTTTGATATTATTTCTAACACAGTCGTTTTTACACATTTTGGATATGACCTAATATTTAAATTATGTGAATTATATAGGTTTCATTAATTGATTATGCTCATATATGTCAAATTAAAGATATGTATTATATGCGCAACTAAAAAACCCTTATAAGAGAAATATAAAACTTATCAAATATTTATTGTTATCATCTCATTAATTAATAATCTTTGTCACAATCAAAGTAAATTAATAAAGAACAACTACTAAAACCTGCAACGAACTGCCTAAGTTACATAGAACTTAATAGACTGAATACTTATATAAAAAACCGGAATAATTACCGCTCCAAACAGACATATTATTATTTATAACAATAGCCATTATGTGATTTGCACCGGTTGTGGAGCAGGATTTCCTGCGCTATTAAACTTAGATATAATCTAAGTCGTGTAGTTATAATAAGAGCTCTTAATTATTGTAGAAAAAGTTGGAAAGAA
The DNA here is from genome assembly GCA_023078785.2 of Hyles euphorbiae. Lineage (NCBI taxonomy): Eukaryota > Metazoa > Arthropoda > Insecta > Lepidoptera > Sphingidae > Hyles > Hyles euphorbiae. Next base: position 8,277,438 of record CM041035.1, read on the forward strand.
AATCTAGTAACGCTAAAATATACTTCCTAAATAATATTTGTGGAAAATAGGTTACAATCGATTGGTGACATTGATGATAAAAACGCTTGAAACGAAACTATTCTTAACGGATTTCACCGCGGATTTGGTTTGTTATTTACATTTTTTAACTTCCCGACGTTTCGCGGTCACTAGGCGGACTGAGGTATAGTCATTCGTTCAGCGACTGTAACAATTTAACTACTCTTATTCTACAATTTAATTTATAAATTAGTTTATGTTTCCGAAACGTTGAGAAGTTGAAAAAATCAAAAATCAAACTAAATCTGCGATAAAATCTGTAAATACATAATAGTTCCATTTCAATGTGTTAAATTCGCGTAAATCTATGAAATAATTATGATAAATAACGATATTAATTTAATTAGATGTCGACAATTGAAAAATCAATACAAGAATCAGATTAAGAATCGATGGTATCAGACAATATAGAATTAAATGGTACTCTCTATCATTTAAAGGCATTTTTACAACCAAATATTTCGGTCATTATTTGAAGAGAGATTGGACCTATTTTATTTACAAAAAAATGTGGTTAAAATGAGGCCTGAGATCCACAGTAAAATCAAAGAACGCCAAACAAACAAATACTGAACTTCACAAAACCTTTCAAAGCTAATAAAATACAATTATAATAAATCTTAAGGTTCAATGGCTCGCGATAAAGAGAAATGAATGGATTCTATTATATATTTGAATGTCCCTTTTACTCTCCGACGCATTACTCTTACATATATTATCCCAAACGCTTTTATATTATCCTCATAGATTATTTTTGGCGTGACCTTTCTGATAGCTATCGCTTCCCTGGAGTTTTCTTTGTGTATTCTTTTATCGCTATTTTTGTGTCGGAAGCCGGAACGGAACAATTCGGAAAATATGTTGGTTTTCATATTTGTCTTAATAATTGGTACGTTGAAGATATAATATATAAAGGAGGTTAGTTTTTATTGTTGGTTAAGTTTTTTGGCTGTAAATATTATTACAATAGATGTTTGTTATTTTTGGAAATTTGATTTCATGCAATAAATCTTTCTGCAGTTGAAGAAAATAATCAGAACCGCGTGTGCTGGCTTGCGAAGCCATAGCTTTTGAATCCGGGATTATTGTAATTCTATGGATTTAACTTATAAAAATTGCAACTGTTATAATCTTAAAACAATTCAATGATAAGTGTTATTACTTTGAAAACACTTTGATAAGGAATGTTATTCTGCCATTCAATAACATCGACATTCCAAAGTTCGACAGACTCAAAGGCACTTACGAAGGCTGGGTTTAATAAAAGCATTTCGCAATGGACTTTGTTTTTAAGTAAGTTTTCATACGTACGACATGAAGGTTGGCGGTATGCGAAATTTAAAAATTCTATCTTACTTTTGCGTGCGGGCTAAAATCCTTTCCTTTTTATATTCTAAGAAATTACGTGAATTCATGATATGAGATGTCATAACACAAGAGCATTGCATTCTTAAGATTTTATTTCTGAATGGAATTCAAGCACTTTTTACGTAAGTTATGGACATTTTTAAAGTAATGGTAAAAATGTTTGGTGTAAAATGTAAAAAATATTAGGAACATGTATTCAATAAATTTCTCACTACAATGCATTTTTCATCATGTTGATATCTGTAACTCAAAAAATCTTGTCTTCTATATGCATTTGAGAACATAATAAGCTTCATTATACTCTTCATTTTTTGGTATATTGCTCTGATGAGTCTTATAAGGTCGCGTCGCGTAATCTAATAAAAGCTATTCGCTCTGCATGCGTTTTGATCCAGAATATTGGCCTCTAGCCCAAATTTTGCAAAATATGAGAAGAGGTCTGATTCAAGTCATAAACCTTTCGGCGGGAAAGTTTTATGTATGTAAGCCGGTAAAATAGAAATAGATGGAAATATCACTGCATCGAAGACTGTACTTCTATAAGAAAAATAATCAAATATTTTACGGCCAAGATTGTATTATTGCGTGTACGGTTACAAAGCTTAGGCCTCAGATCGAGCCCTTGGTCGAGCAAAGTGACATTGGATTTATTTTTTTAATTATCATCGCGGAGTCAGAAATTTATGCCTGATATTGTGATAAGCTCGCTCCCTATCGCAGCGTGGGACAGAACATTCAAGACGAAATGTGGTTGTGCTGGTAACACATTTGCTTACCCCTTCTGGAGAAAAGTCGTGAATTTATGTAAGATTGATATCGCCGAACCTAAGCATTTTATTTAATGGTAATCTGTGAGGAAAATCTATATTCGGCTACGATAACCTGTATCCTAATAAAAATAATACAATGACGCACATAATTATAAATACGACAATTTAAATAGGTACATGGGTCACAGATTTAAAATCTCAGGCTAGCTCATACTATTTTTAAGCCCACACACGGTTCCACTTAATATGTGCATATTCATAGCGTGTATTTATTAATAGTGTAGTGCTCGTTAACACCTCCTTGCAGCGAGAACTTCGCATAATGAGGCAGACTCAAATGACGCATCGATCTTACTTGCTTGTTAGTAATATTATTTCTACATTATAAACTAAATAGTTTTTTTATATTAAAAAATACTGCGTCTTTATTTCTTAGTATTTACAGTGCAGCTTACCTAAATGCTCGGTTATATTTACAATATTAGGTAGATAAGTAATTGCTGCTGAGATATCCATGGTCCCCATACTAAGCCCTATGCTTAGTTTTACCTATTAGTTATACATACATAAACTTACGCCTTTTATCCAGATGGGTTAGGCAGAGGTGCATTGTGGTTGCATTTTTCGTCTCTCTATATGCTAGGGGTGACCATACCGCCATATAGGACAAAATTTCTGACGCCGGGTTAAGAGAAAAATCCAATATCTTCATGTAACCTTCGTCTTAGTAAAAAAAAAATAATATACATGTTTTGCACTTTAACTACATTTAAAGATATCATCTGGCAGCAACAAGACAAACTAAAACAATATATTAGAAAAAAAACGTATCATAATGTATGAATGTTAAAAAAATGAACATAATATAACAAAAAGATCACTTCGAATTAAAAGAAAGTGAAAAGATATCATCATAATAACTGCGATCATATCAAGTTACACGTCATGTTAAACATCACATTATGGCAGTAAGTAGTGCATGACAATATGCTGTTCGTTTTTTAACGCTTTAATTTTCCGAGGTTTTTGTTCCGATCAAGATATTTTATTCAAATACTTATTATGAAAACTATTATATATTATAACAAAGAGAAATTCAAGTATTATGAATACATACAAGTAAATACAATTAACTACCTGCATTAATTAATTTGATTATATACTTATCAATAATAATAACTAGCCTAATATATAAATAATATTATTAATAATGGCTTATTTATTAAGAATCGTCAAGTGACTAAAAAAATCAGCATAAATATTGAATGATAGGGAGGCACCAATATCACTCATTAAAATGGTAAATAAATCGTTCCCAATAAGCTTTACATCAAACATTCGGAAATCCGAATAGCTATTGAAATAAAAAAAATGTTTATCGGTTCAAGAACATTCATAATACAGAGATATTAATACGATTTAATTGTATTGTTTGTGTGTCTGTTGACTTAAATTCTTGACCTGAGATTGTTTTCTGGGACCCAATCGTATAAAAATCTTCGCTCGTACGAAGTTTCGAACTTCGTTTCGGATGAATATAGTAGGGCCCCTGATCTAGCAGCCCACAATATAACATATCTGCAATATAGACTGATATAAATGAAATTAATACTTACTTAGGCAACAGCTGATACAACAACTCCTCGCATTTTCTCTTCTCCTCCAAGTAATCTGAGGTTCTCTCCTCCACCAAAGCTTCTAGATTGTTCGCGTACTGCTCAACTTGTGTCAGCAGCATATCCAGTCGTGTTGAAGTCTCGCAGTCCCTGCCAGAATGAATGTTTCATCTCATACTTGCCTACGTGATATGTATGCGTGAGATATGAGACGTATTACTAGAGATGGCATGTTTTGACTGAATATGTATATCGCTGAAAATCTTGGCCGAAGTTGGCTGAATTACTTGAGCTTTTCAGCACACTTAGGTACACATGATATTAAGTGTATACAAAATTATGTCGAAGAATTATTTTGTTAACAATTTGTTCATCTCCTATTAATGTACAAAGTACAATGCATTCTTCTAAATAGTAAACAGTACTAAAGTAATTATTTTTTAAAATATATTCTTGTATTTTCAAGTTATAATATTTATTCTATACAGTGAAATTAAATATTAAGTTATATGTAGAATTTTTACCAATAATAAACTAGCTGAATATCGATTTACTAAATAATCGTGACATCCCTAATTATTACTGTCGCCGCGGCGTAAGTCTCGAACTTGTGAAATATTTTATTTAATTATATTTTATTCAATGTTATTGCGATGAATAGTCTTCATGTAGGTGATAGAACCTTGAAGAATTCTTACAGTTTTATGCAAAAAGGTAGGCTGTTTGCTCGCTCGCATGCAAAACAAAGCCTTTAGAAAACTCGCAGAGAATTCTTTACATTTTATACAAACTCTGCCTCTATAGCAGTTTTGAGGCTTCGTCGTTGAGATGCTAATTTTATTGTTTGTGTGAAAATAAGTTTTCTGCTCGATGTTTGGATATATTTCATATAATCTGATTATTATGTAAAAATAAAGTATTATCTTTCTGTCTTCCAAATTTATTTTCTTTACCCTCTATTTTACAAACCAACTCAATATGAATAAATTCTTGGAGTATCAATATCCAAATGCATTGTAGTATTTCCTTGCCATCTTCGATCCTAAAAAGCCTCATATTAGTAATACATGACCCCACAACTTTCAACTAAAGTCAGCAACCCACCAATTATTCTTCAATTAATAAACGGTAGTAATAAATAATTTACCACCAATGTTGTACCTCATATACCTACCATAAAAATAGTACATAGCTAGTAGTAGTACGTGGCATCCACTTTAAAACATTTTGGCCCGAACAGCCATCAGTTCTACGCGTTATTTGCCGGGCTCAATAATCCTATGGGCTATGTCGGTAACCTTTGTTCTCCTACAGATCTCTTCATTTCTGATTCGATCTCGTAGGGAAACACCGAGCGTAGCCCGCTCCATAACACGTTGAGTGAACCGTCTCATGAGATCTTATCCTGGATATTATGATTATCTCTAAAGTATACGTACTTGTTAATCTTGTGAATGTTTTCTTTAAGAGCTGAGAAGTCGGGTCGATCGTCATCCGGGAGAGTCCAGGGTGGTTCACCAGTCAGAGACTGGCGTGGTGACGCCGAGAGCGGTGATGTGCCCCGGTTGCGCATCTCTGCACTACCTGGTAAGAAATATTAGCTTAATAAATTCGGACTGCAACTGAAAACGAAGCCATGTTAGATTTTGCAGTAACAGTCAATTGCAAAAAAAATCGAAAAATATATAGTTAATGTTAAAAAAATCCGTTGTTCTGAACATCACTTATTCACATAAAAAAAATGAAATTCTATGTAAAGTAAGCGAGTACCTAACTATTACTTATTTGTCACGCTTCGTATATGAAATCTGCAGCTTCTGATTTTCAATTGGGTTATTTTCCCTTGCATTATGTAATATTAAAAAAGGAGCTTTGTAAAACAAAGGTTTATGAAATAAAAAACAAGAATGGGACTATGTAGTGTTTACAGATAACTAGCGGCCCGGCCCAGCTTCGCCCGGGTGCATATAGATTTCTCTACAATAATATGCACGTGTTATACACATAAACCTTCCTCTTGAATCACTCTATCTGTTAAAAAAACCGCATCAAAATCCGTTGCATAGTTTTAAAGATTTAAGCATACAAAGGGACATAGGGACAGAGAAAGCGACTTTGTTTTATACTATGTAGTGATATTCGTTACATAACAAATTTCAATTCAATTCACTCTCTTTAACCATTCCTAGCAATGCCAAATTACATGACTGTTTATTTTCATTAATCAAATTACTGGTTTCATAATAGGCTTGGTGCAAACTTTCACACCAAAACCAAATAGCCGTTAAAGCGATTCAACCAGCTCGTGCGTAATAAATTGATTACTTTAGGTTCCACATTCATTTTAGTCCATTACAATTCCATTAGTGTTTTCTGCCTCATTAAGTAATAAATGGAATGAATAAACTCTATCGTTTTTATATTTGGTAATACTCGTTTGAGTAATTTGTCTGGCTAGGCAGTTCCGACAAGCTAACACACTATTAAATAATATATGAGTCTTTTACGACGGATAAATAAATAAAGTTTTGTCTCCATACATCTTAGAACTCTCTTTGATTCTGCTTCCTATTATTCTATCCAAAGTTTGCTGGATGAGATTGCCCGTTATAAGATAGCCGATTGTACTTATTTAAATTTAATGATAATCTTTATCTTTTTCCTGGTTAAAGAATATCAATCAGTATCAATATACAATCATGTTATATATATATATATCATTTATTGAAACGTTAATTCAATACTAATTAAGATGTTATTATTTTTTTATAATATTTACGCACTTGTGTAAAGTTACCGGGGATTTATTAATTATCCGAATATGATGTCATCCAAATGCTGATAACATATTATATTCTTGAAGATCAACAAGTTTGTTACATAAATTCTTCCTTAAACCTTTAACATAAGGAATGAATAAAAGAAAGTGGATAAAAAGGGATTTACCAAATCACCAAAAAAGTTTCTGAAGTACATTTGTACGATATAGTTTGAACTCAATAAATTCTAAGGGCGTACGAAGAGTTTACCCAGCCTTATGAATTACGCAGAGACAATTTGTTCAAATTATCGACTTTTTTCCGGCAGAAAAAAACTGGAAAATATTTTGCACCATATTTTTATGAAAATATTTTTTCAAGGTTTTACAAACGCTCATTGTGAATTTTCCTTTGCTAGTTTCCACCCGATTAAGAATCTTTGAATAAGTTTAAAACTATTTATAAGATATAAAACAAAAATGAATAATTTATGTGATTTAAATCCTTCTCAATGGCTGGACCGATTTTGATGTTTTTTTAATGTGTTGAAGTGAATTCGAGACTGGCTTAAATTCACAATTCTGTACACTACAAAAGATCTGCACCAGGGTATTCAGGACCGAAATATATTCTATGGGATTTCTATTCTGAAATAAATTATGATTTGATTTGATTTTGATGCCGGGTCAGGAGACTGTCCCGCCCTCACACCCACCACTGCAACTCCTGTAAGCTAGGATCAACAGTGGCACGCAATGTAATGACACCGAGCATTGAAACTCGGCGAGTCTCCGGGAATGTCTAACTTGTCTTTACAACTTTCCCGCAACGAAATCAATCAGAAAGTTAAATTAATAGGAGGAGTTGGATATAAATTATTATCCACTTGATACCGGGTCAGTCTGCTAGTACAAAAATGGTTATATTTCTATCAAAATATCTTACGTTTAAATTTGTCCTCTAGTATGGCGGCGCAGTAGTCACAGGCGAGGGTGCAGTGCGGCCGCCGCATCTCAAGCAGGGGGCTGACCGCCCGCCGGGGACTCGGCGAGTCTGCGCCACCGGGGGGCACCAGCGACATCGTACTGCAGACAAGATGATAGGTAAGTGAGGCTTATATGGTGGTGGCGACTATGGACTATGACCTAATCTAACGCAAACGAACTTTTGATTGTAAAAGAGAAACTGGCTTAAGGGTGGTCGATTAATTATGCGCTAATACTGTACAGTATTGGCAGGGTCGAGCTTAGATTTGGTATAAATAATGTGTCTGAATGAAAGCAATTAAGCAAAGTGATAGAAGAAACCCCTCAATAGATACATATGTACACATTCATGAGTCATGAGTCATGACTGATGACCAAACAAATGTTAAAAACATCAAACATACAGTTTTTGATCTCAATCATAATGCGTCGTGTCGGTGGAAAACATTTAATATATAAAAAATATTACATATTATGTCTTTTAAATATTTTATTTGACTATAATAAATAAATAAATAAATAATAAATTTATTTATTACACATTTTGCCACAAACAGTAAACATAATTACTAACTAAGAGAAAGTATAAATACTTAAAACTAATTGGCTTAAAACTATTTAAATTATTAAAACCAAAACTCACTAAATAAATACACTGTTGTGTTTCGGTTTCAAGCACATTACAGCCAGAGTAACTACTGGACATATTGAGACTTAACATCTTATGTCTCAGGATGGCGAGTACAGTAGAATGCCAAACATATCTAAGTAATTCAATATTTTGTTTGGTTTTACTACAATTAATAAGCATTCGTATCGCTTACCATCAAGAGAACGGCTTGTTCCACCATTTAAAACAATAAACAAATACAAAACTCAAAACACAAAACTCTACAATACAACAAAGGATCTAACTTTTATCTCATACATGTAGACGCGTAGAAGGCTGCACAATATAAACAGGGGTAATTTGAGCTGCGGCGCTAAGTAGGCCACGTCTGGTCCACTTCCTACATGTACAGTATTGAATGTACGATTTTACAGTAGCACTATATTGACATTCAGTGGGAGGTTTTATTTTATTCGTATACATTTGCTAGTCATCGTACTGTCGTATTTGCTAGGTTACTCTGTAATGAAATTAAAATAAATTTTCGAAATAAAATTCGGATGTTCCAACGTTCGACGTTTGAACAAAGTTATATGTTTTCCACTTCTAAAAATCGGTGCTATTCTCTATGCTAGTTATCATTCCCTCTGAACTTGGTCTGTGCTTACTACATACGATAGAGGATTCAACCATTTTGTGGAGTACATAGGCATATTTGTACAGTTTGACTTACGACGTCCGAACATTGGGACTTCGTTTAGGAGCATAGAGTAACCCCTTAATTAAAGTGGTAGTGTGATTTTCACTTCCATCCCGATGGCAGTCATAAATAATAATAAATAATAAATAAATAACACCCAACAGTCACATACATAGTCCGGACCCCACACTAAGATCGAGTCTTGTGTCGTGGGTATCAGGAACTACGAGAGACTTTTCGGTCTCACAAACACCCAGACCCGGAAGAAATATTTGTGGGCCGCACAAACATTTCTCTCGGTGCGGGGATCGAACCCGCGGCCTCTCGTTTCACAGGCGGCGTCTAACCAACTGCGCCACGGAGGCTGTCATAGTCATAGTCAGTATGACCCGTCATTGTAACTCTCGAAAGTTTTAGCATAGTTAAGTCCGGTTTCGAGCACACCCGCATTATTGTATCATCCAGCAAGCAATAGTTATCTCTGTATTACCTTTAGATGCATGGTAGTTATTTTGTCCTTTAAATAAAAAAAAACAATAACTTGTCCTTCAAATAAATAAAAACAATATATATAACTTTGGATATGTTTTAACAACCACTGTTTAACTGTTTGACTATTTTTTATGGTTGATTGTTATTGATATGAAAAATCTTAATTTAATTTAATATTATTATAATTCACAATTCGTCAATAAGCCTCCATTATAATATCAATTTAATACCAATCAAATTAATACCAAATAAAATAAAAACGAATAAACCATCGCTAAAATATATAGATAGATACACAACATAGAGATATTCATTAGGATTCAGTCTAGAATTTAACTTCAACTGTGCACGCCGGTTTTATTGCCGTACTTCACAGCGCCAACCGATGAACCGTGAAAAGCTACTAGCTATTGCAAACGAGTTTACATTAATGTATAATAGTTCTGTTCTATAATTCATTTGGAGACATATTAAACATGTAATATGTTATTTAATGAAACAAAAATAGGCAAGTTGTTGGTCTGTAAAAATAAATATATTTTTTGTAACTACACAATTTTACAAATGAGTTTATATTAACAACAATTTAACAGTACACTTTAATACAAATTCATATTGAATGACAAACCTGTAAAAAGAAATAACATTTAAAGCTATTGCTTCAATTTATATTTTCCCGAGTAAATTATTTATATAATAATACCCTGTTAACGTTTTAAGGTTTTATTTTACAAAGCACTTATTTTAGAAGTAAACTATTATGTTTATTAGTATCTGTTGTTGTTGATAAAGTAAATAATAGGCCATATAATTTGCCTAACGGGATACTCATAAGTAGTGTCGTAATTCGGAGATTTAGGATTTTCTCATCTGTATGGGGGAAAATGGGGAAGTAATATATTATTTAGGAGAGTATGTATTCAACATTTAAGTATATAAAACGTATTGTGAATATAGTTAATCACGCATACAAATTTGCGGGCAAAAGCTAGTTTTATAATAATCATAAATCCTAAAGCAAATTGCTGTCATCACATATACTAAATTGAATGAAGGGTTCAAAGAGCTTCATTTACAAATATTTAAGGACTTCCTGTGGCTAAAGAAGAAATATTTAAGATGTCTGTTTAACCCGTAAAGCGGCAAACGGCCTAATAAAGTGTGAAGGAGGTAGTTGGATGCAGACAATTCCGACACGTCGCTGTAAATATCGTTAGGAGGCTTATATACATCTAATGTTATTACATTATTTATTTTGCTAAATTACTCGGATTATATAAACTTTATAAGCACGCAAAATACACATTGCTTTAAGCGTTAAGACCGCCATTTGTATTTTTTTATTTTTTATTCCGTATGTTATATTTTTTGTGTGTAGGTACAATAAATATTTAAAAAACAAATAAATAAAACATTTTTGCCCTACTAAAATACGAAAACTTTCATACTTGAGGTGCAATGCAAGGAAAAGCTTTTAGTAAAAGAAGTTTGCATAAGATAATGCGTCTAGACAAACACCGTTGAAACCAAAACAAATAAACCGATTAAACTCCTCTCAAGATTTATCCGTTTTGTTCGTAGGATCTTTAGTTGAACGTTTGCGCTCACCATCAGGCATCAGGCGCAGTGCGGCTACTATGCCGGGCCAGAATAAAAACATAAAATAAAAATAAAAACCTCGAACTTCAGCAAAAAATAGACCACTTCTGTTCCTTGCTTCCATGTAAATAGGCTTTTAAACACTAATTGCAGCATTCACAGTTAATTCAACGCCGATTGAAATTAGAGGTCGTCACTGCGAATCACACACTGAGACAAATGTTTGTGCGATCCACAAGTATTTGATTAGGACTTGCGCGTTAGTGAGACCAAAAAGCCTCTCGTAATTTCCGATACGTGCGCCACAAAACATGTAGTCCGGCCTATAATCGTAAATATTGGTTGTATTCATTTTTAAATTAATTTGTAGCCCTTCTTTGAAATGAAAATAACCGTAAAGCTTTATAAGCCTCTTAAAATTAAGAACAAAAGGAGCAGATTTCGCCAAGATGTGTTGATTGTTGAATGAAATACAACAGTACGAGAGAGAAACTGTTCCTACAGTTTTTCTCTCGTCAAAATTGAATTATATATGTTGATAACAACGCATTCGGACGTCAAAAGAACGCAGTCGCTCTATAAGAATATAAGACATAATTTAGTAATTTGTACAGTCATCTAAACCTGAACACATGTACTCAGCAAAACCCCTTTACTATCTAGACCTAAAACAGAGCCTAAAATGTACAGGACAGTGAAATCTAATCTAGGGTCGAGTTAATAGCACTACTGGACGGAAACTGTCCAGTAATGAGAAACTTGGACAAGTTCACTAATCTCTGGAATGGATTACGACGAGCGATGGTACACGGAACGAGCTCTCCGGGAGAAACATAATCTACATGCTCATGTTTATTTATAATATTTGCTTTTTGTTTTATACATAAGATACGTATAAACTCACGCCATTTTTCTAGAAATGGCAGGCAGAGGAGGTACCAGGAGACCCATGTTTAACCTCGTGCATATTTCCCACGGTGTGATCGAAGGCGAATCTATCGCCATATCGAGCTTAAATATCTGTTTTTTTTTATTATTTAATTAAATTGCTTACTACATAGGATTGGTAAATAAGTACGTTTCCATATTAGCATTGTCAAACGTACTAAATGGAATTTTAAACTCCTTCATAAATGCAAAATTGACCAAATCATTATTTGTTTCATAAGTGCAACATTGATCAATCACTATAAAGGGCATGCTTCCAGCCACATCCGTCAAACTTTACCAGGCTATAGGTCTATCTTGTAAACTTTGCTCTTTGCAGAAAGTTAGTGAAAAAATCATATTCATAAATATTTTTATAAGCAAAACACTAATTGAATATTTGTATCAGCCCATATACGTCCCGCTGCAGGGCACGGGCCTACTCTGCAATCGAGAATACGATTGAGAGTGGTTAGGCCATATAGTCCACCACGCTGGCCTAGTGCGGGTTGGCGGACTTACATACCATAGAAATTCTTATGAATCGCTATGGTATGCAGGTTTCCTCACGATGTTTTCCTTCACCGTTTTAGTGCGTGGTGATTGACTATCAATACACACATGACTCCGAAAAGTCAGAGGTGTGCCCTGGGATTCGAACCCGCGACCACCGTGAACATGTTGGCAGCCGCGTCTAGTCCGTTTAACAACAGGCCACCACGCACTTCAATACAACACAATTGAATATTTAAAAAAGGAAAATAAAAACACAGTAATGAAAGCCATTTCACGGGTCGTCTGGCAACATTTACATCAGTAGCGTAACGTTGTGGTACTGAAAAATAACGCGGAATACTTTTTTATCCCGTACGCTTTAAACGGCCAATTTGTTTCATTAAAATTACCATTAGCCTCAAATGTTACATGGAGGCGGAATTTAAATTAAAGGCTTCAATTAAAGTATGTTGTGGCTTTCGTTAGTAAGGATTTAAATGGAATTAAAGTCACCTGAAATGGGTGTTTAATATCTTTAAAATAAAATTTATTACATCAATCCTCTTCTTCCCAACTGGAAAAATAGTATAAAATATGATGGTTGTTACGTTGCGTTTAAATATAAAAAAGTTACAACTGGAGTAGCCTAAATGTCTACAAAAGGACAAAGCCGGGCAGGGCCACTATTTTATAAGAAAATACAGAACTTTACTTCTGTAAGTATACGCAATTTATTTTGTATCTTCAATGTTAAACTAAATTAACATACTAACCAGTATTACAATAAAATTTCGCCTAGAAGCGCTTATTTAGCATAACACAGCAGCGGTTGCATCCTCTGGAATTATGTGGAATCTCTGCCAAATATGCTTGTACAACTATGCTTGTAGACATATTGTTTATGGAACTGAGATATTCAAAAGCTGTATAAAAACATGGTCATCTATGAAAGGAGGAAAAATAAAATGCTGTTTTATTATTTCATATGTTTTCATTAGATTTTCTAACAGACATAATGTACGGAATAATTTAGTATTTTTGTTTTCATTTGTTATTCGGTATTTGTTTAGGTCTTTAAAACTATAGTGTAAATGAAATGACTGGGATGTAGATAGAAAGCCGACGTTATCAAATAACTTTGCTGCTGAGTTTCGTTCGGTGAGTGATATTGCCGAAAACCCAAAAAGTGGTAGGGTATATGAATCTCCTCGGATTTCGGACAAAAGATGGCGGTAAATCTACCAGTGACCCAATGAAATGTCTCGTGGTAAGAGGTTTCCGGTGAAGGAAAACATCATTAGGAAACCTGCAAACCATAGCGATTTGTAAGAGTTTATATTGTATTATTCCGCCAACCCGCTTAGGCCAGCGTGGTGGACTATAATTTGGCCTAACCATTTGCAATCATATCCTCGATGACAGAAGAGATCCGTGCCCTGCAGTGGGACGTGTAGACTGATATAGATGCAGACATAAAGATGTCAATAAACCAATAACCAAATCTTATGAATCTACTCCGTCGTACTGCCAACCAGCAACTCTGTCTTTCATAAAACGACTAGCAAAAGCCATTAAGAAAATATATATGTATATTTTTGTATTTCAAGGAATAGCGATACGAGCATGCCGTTCGCCTGATGGTAAGCGATACGGCCGCTCATGAACAGTACTAATACCAAAAAACACCTTCAATTACAAAGCAATGCTTAGCATTCCACAGCGCTCGCCATTCTGAAACATAAGATTTAAAGTCTCAATATGTCCAGTAGTTACTCTGGCTACAATGTCCTTCAATCTGAAACACAACAATGCATTTAAACTGCTGTTTGGCGAGAGAAAAAGACATTGCGGTGATACCCACCCAGGCAGCCTCTCACATATGAGGGACCTACCACCAGTAAATCTGTACATAAAAGTGAATCTGCAATGAATGCACGCGCACAATCAAAAGACTTGTTTGAAATTAAATGAAGCCGTGCCGCCAGACCGCCATAATGAATGAAATTCCCTTTGCAGCGCGTGCCGTTCAAATACGCTGACGTGTGCAGTGATTTATTTTTATTGTCTTGTAAACTGCGTGTTTCAATTTAAAACTTACTGTCACAATAGTAGTCGCTGGGATAGAATAAGTGGAGAATGCCGTTAAGGACTTTTTGATTGTAAAGTCCAAGAATTACCTTAAATATTATTGTAATTGTAAAGTATCGCATAAATTTAGTTTTCTTCAGATCGCTGTTTAGAATAGACAAAGTCATATACATTCAAAATATTCATCTGCATGTTATTTATTCTGCATGTGTTTTTTTTTTTTGGATTCGTATTCATACATATGTAACTTCACATTCGTACACGTTCAAACCTCGTGAAATAGTTATGTGTAAACCAGACAAATATTAATCCGTATGAAAATAGGACCCGTAACCTATATAGAAAGTATTTTTTACCTCAACATTAATCGTTTGCCTATTCTAAAGTTCAAAAAATATTTTGATTTTGCTTACTGTATCAGCCCATATACGTCCCACTGCAGGGCGCGGGACTTCCATGCAATCGAGAATACGATTGAGAGTGGTAAGGCCATACAGTCTACCACGCTGGCCTAGTGCGGCTTGGCGGACTTTACATACCATATCTGTATCTGTATCTGTATGAGCCCATATACGTCCCACTGTAGGGCACGGGCCTACTCTACAATCGACAGTACGATTGAGAGTGGTTAGGCCATATAGTCCACCACGCTGGCCTAGTGCGGGTTGGCGGACTTACATACCATAGAAATTTTATAAATCGCTATGGTATGCAGGTTTCCTCACGATGTTTTCCTTCACCGTTTTAGTGCGTGGTGATTGATTATCAATACACACATGACTCCGAAAAGTCAGAGGTGTGCCCTGAGATTCGAACCCGCGACCACCGTGAACATGCAGGCAGCCGCGTCTAGTCCGTTTACCAACAGGCCATCACGCACTTATTTACATATACATTCTTGCAAATTGCTATGGTACGCAGGTTTCCACACGATATATTCCTTCACCGTTAAAGTGATTGTGCGCAGTGTGATTTAAATTCTATGCATGCTTGTGTTCTGGTTTGTAAGCACGTGGTTTGTGTGGTCCGCAAATGTTTGTCTCTGGTCCAGTTGTTGACATAAGCCGCACGTAGCTCATTGCATAGTACAGGGAACAAAATTACACTTCGGACAAAATACCTGAAGATTAAACATGACAACTTACGAGTAAATGTAATCAATATTTTATGTGCTTTATAAAAAACGAGTGGATGTAGCCAAGTATTTAAAAGTTAAATAATTGGAAGCAATAAATATAGATAAAAGGTTAATTGAATCATACACTATAATTCAAAACGTAACACAATATGACGGTTTTTTATTTAACCACTTGTTTCGCGAGAACTTCCACTTTGTAGTCCATTTTCGTACACGATTCATAATAGTCGTCAAATTCGTAAATTATAAGGACCTCATAGTACAGTTTTATCTTCAAGAAATAAATAGTTCATAAAATATGGCCGCGGTCAAAAATCTACTTGCAAACATTTAGAACACCTTAACATTTCCCAAAGTCCATTATTGTCATCCATGAAATATGTTATAGGGTACCCTTAGAATTATCTCCGTATGGTATTAAGATACCCTGCGGGTCACCTCTGTAATTAAGTTTATTTACGGGTTTGAAATTATCAGTTTGCCAAGCCAATCTTTTTATAGCAGGCCAAATTAAAGGTAAATTATTATTGTGCAGACACCGAATATTGAGTTCAGAAATAAAGATTTTTATTTCTGGACTGGAACAAATATTCGTGCAATTAACAATTATCTGTCCTAATTTATGATTAATTTAATGAAGTTAAAAGTCTAAATAATTGCTTTAACTCTGATTCAATATGAAATGCTGACTTTTTAATGACTCATTGAAAAATCTTGCTCGTAACACTCATTAACAACTGGATTTAATATGTCCTTTTCGCTCCGCATTTAAAGATCAAAGCGAAAAGTTAAAAAACCAAGAAACTTTTACATTCATTTTGCTACGAAATGCAAAAAACTATTCTTAATTGCACTAATATTATCAAAGACATACGCGTTAAAAAAAGGAACCCTTATAATATTTTAGTATGGGTGACGCAGCAACATTCCTTTCGCTGGGTAAGCGGCGTGATGCCAAAAGATAAATATTTACCTGGGATTATGTATAGCAATAAGTACCCAGAACTTACCCAACTTAGCAGAATTTATAATGAATTGCCCCAATATTTTTGGTACAGAGCCAGCTTACATTCCGACAGACTAATGAAGATATATCACACAAGATATGGCGTTCACAATATGTTTCAGAAAATATACGAAGTTCTACGTAAATAAATCAGAATAAGATATTTTTTGTGGAATATATTGTACTATGTTAAATGGGGGATGAATAACATAAATAAATGATGCGATGGTTGAGTTACATAAATTTATTTTGGAATTATTCATCAGCCTTTGTGGCGCTATAGGCGTGATGTCTGCTACGAAAAGAAAGACAGTGGGTTCAATATTTGTTGTGTAATGAAGCTAGTCTTATTGAACATACATAATTACACACATAAACTCACGCTTTTCCCAGTCGGGGTAGACAGAGGAGCCAGAACACCCACATTTCGCCATCTATGTTCCGTCTCACGATGTGATAGGTGACGAGCGTATCGCCATATTGGGCACAAATTCCTAACTTCGGGCTGATAATGAATAGAAAAATCCAATATCACTTTGCCCGACCGGGGATTCGAAGCCGAGACCTCAGCTTTGTAACCGTACCTTAGTACAACTACGCCACCGAGGCAGTCGAAAAATTCTACCCCAAGATAAATCGCAAGAAAGGAAACTGGATATCATATTAGGATCTTTTCACGAAGCCTTATGAATAGGTACATATCGTAATATCACATAAGAATAGATTTTCCTACGTATCTCAACCCTTTCCCGGTCAAAAGCCCTTTATTACCCGCCCGGGCGCTATCATATTAACCCGTATTACCCAGTTATTTATTTGGCATATTATTATCCATACAATTATACATTCTTAAAATTATTTTAATCTTTATTAATTAGCTTTCATTAAAATATTAATAAACATTAACTGTAATAATTAATTAACACGAGCATGAAAGGAAATATATGCTAATTATAATTCGACTTGTAATTAATACCCTTTATAATTACGGGTAGCTCATTATATGTATTGTTAATAAAATCGTGTGTGTTATTAAACATGTAACGTAAAATGGAGGGAATGAAAACTCAGAGGTAATCGGAAGCACGCCATTATCTTATTTGATTAAAGTGATATCCATGTTATATATTCTACTAGCGGCCCGGCCCAGCTTCGCCCGGGTACAAATAGATTCCTGTACAATAATATGTACGTATTATACATATAAACCTTTATCTTGAATCACTCTATCTATTTAAAAAAAACGCATCAAAATCCGTTACGTAGTTTTAAATACTAGTGGTCGCCTAGTGGTCGAAATTCGACCAAATCAAGAAGAAAAAAAGTTTTTACCTGTATGATGATGTTGTTATTCTGATAATTCGTGCACATTTAAATGTACGTATCTCTCAAAATTACTTATTTATCCTGCAGTATATGCAATTACTAAATCGTAAACTACATTAATTGCTTTGAACCAGCAATAGCAAATTATATATTTTTTTGTACCTGAATGTTGTTATTGCAGATTGCTGCTACAGAACTTTCTTTATGCATATAATGATAGTCCGTGTACATTTAAATGTATCTTACTGCTACACAATTTGTATAAGCGCTCAGTATTTCACCTAGTATTCGTCAAATATTTTTTTTCTGATTGACATTCAACTATGTCTATAATAACCTCCTGCCTACCAGAGGTACTTTTTGTTTAGTATGTTTGTGAAACTTTAAAATTGTATTCCTAACCGTTTAAAATGGATCAGAAAAATAACAAAAAAAATCTCACCTTTCGGAAAATAGTTTTTCACTATGTCCTTTATAAAGGACAAAGTGACGATACTACTATGTCATTTACATAGGACATAAAAAACAATTGGAAGAAAAATTGTAATAAGAATAGGATTATAATCTAAAAAAAGCAACAATCTTATATATTATGATATTTTATTCGAAAATATTTAAAATTAAAGTAATTCAACGTGTTCTAGAACAAAATTAAGCACAACTCTCCAAAAACAAACAGAAAATAATTTGTAGTCAACATTATTTACTAATAAGTCGTAAATTAAGAACATAAATAGAGATTTAACAAATATAAATAAAATTTATATACTAAAAATGGGAATAACAATTTCGATTTCGCGTAAAAAAAGGTAAAAAACACTTTTTTTTCAAAAAATACTGTGCTGAACTCTATCAAACCGTTGTTATGTAATCCTTTTTTGTCCTTTTTGTTCTGTATTTACTTCACTATTATAAACACCCTTTAGGCGCGATCTTATAAATTAAAATCTGTTTCTCATTATAGCCATAACAATAATAGGAACCTTCCATTTTTAAAACCAGTACATATCAATTTAATGCGGACATTGTAATAGTAATACTTAATATGTATAATATATTATTTAGTTCTCTCAAAGTTACACCCATTGATCTCCCTGTCTCTAAAATATATCTTCTATTCGAATAGTCAACTAAAAATACTAAAGTCTCCTCGTCGATATATTGATCCTAGAACTTATTCCACTCCCAATATTGAGTTTCTTTATATACATAACGAAACTATCATTTTATGCTTACATACGTAAGCATAAAATCATTGATTTCGGGTTCTAAGGTATATTTTGTCCATGAGTCTTGCATACAATCATATTATGTTTTGTGATTTCTGATCGCACTCAGTCGAATAGATAAAGATGACGGTTGGGTGGGTTGCATTCTTTGCCAATACTTGAGCCACGTATACGACCAAGTCCACGTCCTCGTCTTCTTCTGTTCCGTGCTCTCAAACGAGGTCGCGATGTAGAACTGTCAAACAGCGCTAAAGAAGCAGGTAGATAATAATAAATAAATAATCTTCGTCTGAACTACTGGAATCACTAGTCTCGTGGTAACTCGCTTTTTGGGTCAATTCTGGAGGCAGAAACTCTAAATCATCGTCGCAGTAATCTCCCAAACAGTCTAATTCAGAATCATTTAATGTTTCAACTTTGCTATCATCTGTTATAAATGGAAAATATAAAAATAATTGAAAATATCTTCCAATGTACTACACAAAGTACAGTAGTAATGAAAGTATCAAACTATAACTACCTACATTTGTTCTTTGTGTAGGACATAGATAAACAATTCGAAGTTACTCGAACATTATTTATTTTTACGCAAAAGTAACACTGTATATCTACGTCACAAGGTATTAATCAGTGACAAATAACTGAAAATCTAGAAATTATTAAGAGTTTGATAAAATTTTAATGGCTTAACTTACACATGCGTGAACGCACGACTACTTTTACACACCCCGACGCTATTTTTAAATAAAATTACAAATTTGAAGTGTCTTTTCAATTTGTTTTCATATACCCAAATATCTAATCGATGTCACTGTGAAGTAAAATTAGTATTTTCTTTCAAAAGTAAAGCGGCAGAATTTTTGTTTTCTTATGTACTATGAGTAGTACAGATGTAGGTACGAGGATAAACCAAAGAAACAATTTGACCAAAGAGTATGTATACGTGTACAAATACTTGTGTATGCGCGTGTCAAATGCATGCTGGTTTATTTATTGATTTAATGTACTTTTTATGCATTATTATTAAAATCTTTTTTTATATTACATTTAATATTATTATTTAATATTTTATTTAATATTATTGCCTCATTTAAAATTAATATTCTCTTTTAATATTAATATTATTACCTCATTAGGTAAATAAAACTTTTTTTATATGTCTATGTCAGAAGAACAAAATGAAAAAGAAAAAAAACAATTTGACACCAGAGTATGTATGCGTGTACAAATACTTGTGTATGTATGTGTGTGTGAAATGCATGGTAGTGTGTGTAATGTTTTATTTTTTGATTTAATGTACTTTATAAGCATTATTATTGAAAAATATTAGCGTTCTGCACTTCTCCTACACATAAACTATAAGTGTGCCAAATTTTATGCTCCTGCGTCCGCGCAATTTTCGTAAAAAGGGGTCCAAAGTTTTTGCATCACGTATTAATATATAGATTTAAGCATACAAAGGGACATAGGGACAGAGAAAGCGACTTTGTTTTATACTATGTAGTGATATTATATATTAGTCATTTATAATATCAACGATTATTATATCTCTGATTAAATAATCAAGCAATGAAAATAACCAAGCTGATGGTAGGTGGTGGTAATTAGTGGTAGGTCTCTCATAGGTGAGAGGCCGTCTGGGTGGGTACCACCACAATCTCTGTTGGCCCACTAAAGAGCAAAAAAGTCCAGTATCCCCCGAGGATTCGAACTTGATCAAAAAAATTTATAAATTAAGCTACCTTTTTTTGTTGCAAATATTTCAAACCTAAATTACTTAATTAAAACCCTCACTGACACCTTCACATCCAAAATATTAAAAACAACGAAAGAGTATTATCCCATAAAATAAACCTTTTGTTAAAATTTCAAGTGAATTATATCTTTGTGAGAATAATTAATCATAATTGTAAGAAAACAGTGGATTAACCACAATCAAATGAGCAATTAAATCGACCTTTTACAATCCCTTTTCCGGGACGGGTTTAGCGAATAATATTTTTCGGGTTTTGTTCGTCCGGCATTGTTAAAGCTTATTAAATCACATAATTGGTAACACCTCTGTATTATATTTATAAGACACACACCGAATTACTGGTGGTAGCTCCCTCATATGTAAGAGGCCGCCTGGATAGGTACATCCGCAATGCCTATACCTCCCGCCAAACAGCAGTGTAAATGCACTGTTGTATTCCAGTTTGAAGGATATTGAAGCCAACGTAACTGTTGTATAAGCATCTTATGTCTCAGGATAGTGAGCGCAATGTAATGTTAAGCATTACTATTGTCCATGAGCGGTCGCATTACTTACCATCTGACAAACGGTATGCTCATCTCACCATTGAGAGTAGTAAAAAAAATATTCATGAATTTCTGTTACACTGACCTCGAATACATTAATTATGGTAAGGACAAAAATAAGCTAAAGTTTCACATTGAAATAAAACTATTATCTACGGATTTTATTGCGGATTTGTTTTAATTTTACATTTCTTAACTTCCCGACGTTCAGATTTAAAACTTTACAGCTTTCGTGGTCCGGGGCGCACAAGGCGTAATAAAATCCATTAGTAATAGTTTCTTCTAGTAGTTATTTCTAGTAGTTAGTTCACTGTGTAACAGTCGCATAAATCTAAGAATTATGCAAACCCTTTCATATTTAAAAGTAACAAATCTAAACAAAGCTCTCTGAAATCTAACTCTCTTTTATTTTTTAAATATGAATCCCACATACAGACGAGTTTGTACATCGTTAGCAGACGCTTAGAGACAACTTCTTTAATTAACAGATAAAAATTGTTCGCTAACGAGGAGCGGCAGCGTGTGCTAGTAATTACGCAATTACACTCGGACTCTTGTGCAATGGATTCAAAACATTATACACGTGTTTTTGGACCCACGAGGTTTACATATTTTTGCTGTATTTTGTGATTTGGCTTGTGTGGTCCAATAAGGATGCGATTCCATGCAAGTCTTGCAAGTATGACGTCACATTTGCGTACTTTTTTTATTGCTATGAATGGCGAGACGCATGCCATTCGCTAAGTGGTAAATGATACGACCGCTTATGAACAGTAGCAAAACCAAACAACACCTTGAATTACAATGCAATGCTTGGCATCCTGAGATATAATATGTTAAGTCTCAATATATCCAGTAGTTACTTTGGTTACATTTTGCTTCTATTGGAAACATGTTATAAAGAGTGTGCAAATTGTATTGAAGTTTCACTTCAATACAAATGGAGGAGTTCAAAATTGAATAGGAAATCTTTGATGGAAGAAGAAATCATGCAACTTACCTTTGTGCGATCAATTTGTGCGTCACTTGAATAAAAACACACAAATTCAAAATAGCCAAATCACAAATGCAAGTTGTAGCTTGTACGCAGTTCTGTTCCAGTTTCGTGCAATTCGCAACTTGCATACAAGTAACTTGGTTAATGGAATCGCGCCTTAAGTTCAATACTAGATTTTATGTGTAGTGTAATAAGTTACAGTGGGCAGTGTAAGTGCAGTAACTTTCATTTATTTGTATATCACCTTAAATATTATACCATAACAGCTTAAAACTAAGGCGGAATTATACCACACAACTCTACATACAGCTACTTAAATATGAATAATACTATAGTAATACTAATAATATATATATTACTTACAACTGACAAATGCATTATTTAAAAGTTAACTAGCAAATACATGTTCAGTCATAAGTTCTATTTTGTTATTTCTGTACGAAGAAGACAAATATATAATTTACAACGCAAAGAATTTCTTTTGTATTTATATAAATCAGTACTTTACATATACAAACCCAAATTACATAAACATTCTTGAAGAGCATTGTAACACAGATATATCTTCGAGAAATAAACAAAGTTTAGATAAGAAAGAAAACCACTGTGAGCCATTTATCTACCTTACTCACTGCCCGTTATAATAGATCTTTTACCGAGAAACATATGGCTCTTCTTTTATTTACTATTGTAAGGAATTTTCTTGTATTTCTGTTTTTATTCAAGTATATTTTTCTTATTCAGTTTATTTTTGAAAGAATATTTGTATTTTTTTTATTTTATAGTAGGCAAACGACCATTCAGTTCATCTGATTGCAATTGATCACCACCGCCCATGAACACAACACCATAGGGCATGGAGATGCATTGCCGGCCTTTAAGGTAGGAATACGTTCGATTTTTGAGTAATTAGTATCTATCATAGCATTAAATTCGGCGCTTTAGTAGATCCACGCTGTTGTCAGTCATGACTCAGCATGAGTACATGTCTTTAGTATCACCACTGTCTCACAAGAAATCGATGTGAAGCGACAGTTGTGCTGTCGTGTTTCGTTAGGTGAGTGAGATTTCTGGATACCCAATACCCGTTCTATTCTTTATCCTTTTTCTTTCACGCTCACTTTACGATTTGATGGGCCGACAACACATCCCTGATCCAAGGGTTATGGATGTTCCTGGGCGGCTTTGATCTGTTACCATCAGGTGTCCTGTTTGCTCGTTTGCCGAACCTATGCAATAAAAATACTTATTTGGTTTTGACCAATCTAGGATAATTACTATAACTAATCTTCAGACGAAAATATTGCATGTATGAAGAGCATATGCGTAACCACTAATGGATATCGTATTTTAATCTATCAATGGTATCATTTCAATAATTTTACATGGTAATCTGACTAACCAAACGAAAAATCATTATCAAATCCGTGGCTGCGTTTCAGCTTTTTTTAAACCATGGTATTTGGTACTATCGTATTGCTCTTTTACTAATAATAAAATATTATTTAAATCCATCCACTCGCCGCCACGAAAATATATTTATAACTACTAAGCTACCCCATTCACGTCAAGTTGAGTTATTTATGCATAATTTATATTTATATATTCCTGACCTATTAAACTTTGCAGTCCTCGACGGCAGTTAAATCAGGTTCGAGAAAAAACGTCAAAACTTGTTTAATTGGTTTTGTTGCGGAAACATCCAACGATATTTGCACTAGTTTTAATTAGTTTCCGTACTGTAATAAGAAGTATATTTTTTGTAAATGCGATTTATTAATAGAATATATCAGACATTACAAATAAGAATACACCCAACAGTCACGTACATAGCCTTGACCCCACACTAAGACCGAGTCTTGTCGTGGGTATCAAGAACTACGAGAGATTTTTCGGTCTCACAAACACCCAGACCCGAAAGAAATATTTGTGGGCCGCACAAACATTTATCTCGGCATGGGGATCGAACCAACGACTTCTCGTTTCACCACGTTGTGCCATGGAGGCTGTCAAATTATCATTACCTTCATTTGGATTCTATATATTATACATACCAGGTACCCACACTTAGGCAATCGACGAATTCAGATTTTAATGCACGTTGCCGAATATTTTTACATATAATTTATTGAGTACTAGTTTCAAATATTTTTGGAATCTATGCAAGTTCTTAAAACTCTTTTAAGAATCGATTATTTTAATAAAAGTTCTTCTTGAACATCAAACCTTGCGTTTCTCCCCAAATAGGAAAAATAACATCAGTTATATAAATCTATACAAACATTGCATTTGTAACCGTGTTGTCTCACAAAAGAATATTTTTTCCCACGGTTTGGTCTCAAGTGAACAAAAATAGTAGTGGAACATTCATATAAATGAATTATTCATTTGCAGTTTCTTTGAACTGGTAGAATTAATTTCCTAAAAGAACCCCATGGTAGTTCGCCAAGGGGTTATTGTTCGTTTCCTCTGCTAGCTTAAACTTTTTCCCGTGATCTTTGATAATATAATTATATTTAAAACGAAGTAGAAAATTGTTTTGCTAATGAAATAGATCGATATTTTCTTAATAGTGTAGAGCATAGACCTCCTTTTAAAATCCAGATTTGGAGAGGGGTTGGGCCATATAGTCCACCATGGTAGCCTAGTGCGGGTTGGTGGACTTTTCGTACCATAGATTTTTATACAAATCACCGTAATTATGCAGGTTTATTCGCGACATTTTGCTTCACTGTTATAGTGCGTGTTGATTGATAATCAGTACAAATACGACTCCGAAAAGTCAGAGGTGTACTCTGGGAATTTAACCCGCGACCACAGTGAACATGTTGGTAGTCACGTCTGGTCCATTAACAATATTTTCTTATAATGCGTGAACAAAATAATGTGCATATGTCATGAATATGACATAAAGATAAGCTGGCGGAGAGATGCATTACTAAATTGACTTCGCATGTTGAGTTTCAGAATCTAATTTCCAAACTAGACGAATTACTAACTCTGGCGATGCTAATTAATTCAAAAACACAATTTCGCCAGGTTGAAACAGGTTTTCATTATTGCATTTAACCAAATCTGTTTCGTCGTGGCATGGCAATTCATTTTGGATGCCAACTTCGCATATCTCTTCAAACAAATATGCATACAATACATAATTGCATTCTGGCATTGCTATATTCTTACAATAGCCTTGACAGACGTCTAACTCCATCTTATTTAATTACTGTTCTTCACGTTGTCTTTAAGAGCCTACCTCGAAAAATATTCGCAGCATTTTGGGGCGTGGTTTACGAAAGTTGCCGCATCACGTCGCGGCACTGCGCTACTGGAGCACATTCCCCGATTAAATATTATCTACTGGTATTATTAATATTAGTAACAACGAATTAATGAAGACCTATGTATATTTATAATCCGTATGATTCTGACAATGTGCCTATATATTGTTTATCATACTTTTGTATTGATAAAAAAAATCTATTACAATCTAAGTGTTAAAACACGAACTTTAAACTATTACTTTACGAAAACCTCAAAAACATTTACAATAATATCTGTATAAATACAAGATACCAATTGTTTTGCCGGTCACTAGTGTGAAGCGCTAATCGCCTAGGCGCTCTTTGATAAATGCCGCCAAAGGCATTGCGCCTAGCGATGATTTATTTGTTTCTACTTCATTTGACCTGTGATTTGACCACTGACTTTCGCCTATAAAACAACGTCATTCTTAGTTCTGCTGTTTTGTGATTTTTGACTTACGATACAACTGTAAAATTAACAAAAATGTGTGAAATAAATTTGAATTTTGTAATAACAACCAAACTAAACTGACTAGGTATTCCTGAAGTATGTACACAGAGCGGAAACGATAAGTAATTACATTAGATTATTGTTTAAATTCCACATAAAATAATTATTATTGATTTTCGAACTGTGCGGTCACACCGGCGCTCACGCTCTTATCATTACTGCTATGCGCTTGGCGCGAGAATGACGGCGATCACACCCGCCCGTTCCAGTTTGAACCTTCTTTACAACCAAATAGGGATCATTTTTGTTTAACAATGTTTCTTTTATTTACGCTAGACAAATTTTTCGGCGAAATTATTTGATATCAATTACAATTATTTTGCTTTCGTTATATGAAAAGCATTGTAAATATTAATTTTATAGTAATACTAGCGATTGGGCCCGGCTCCGCCCGGGTGCATACACGTTTTAAAATGGCGGTCATAATGTTTAATTCTATCAGTTTAGAATATCGACCAATCGGACCAAGAAAAACGAACAAAATTTCCTCGTATTTGCTAGAAATGTCACTACTGCTTTCCTACTATAGATCATAGCGTGATGATATATAGCCTATAGCCTTCCTCGATAAATGGACTACCCAACACTGAAAGAATCATTCAAATCGGACCAGTAGTTCCAGAGATTAGCGCGTTCAAACAAACATACAAACAAACTCTGCAGCTTTATAGTATTAGTATAGATATAGACTTTCAGTGACATATAAAATATATTCGTAAAAAAATACTCTAAATCTGGAGGCACGGCAGTGCCCCCACCAAGTCGAGCTAAAAAGCGGCACAGTGGTACCATCCTTTTCTCGAAGCAATTCAGATCATTTTAAACCCCCCATAACTTCGTTGTGGTTAAAGCAAGAAACCTGAATTTTCAGTTACTAAGCAGGCATTGTGTAAACACGGTATGTATATTTAAAATTTCATTCAATTTGAAACACTAGTTTAAGAATTGTAACTAGTCAAACTTTCTTAATTTTGAAACATACATACATACATACATAAACTCACGCCTTGTTCCCAGAAGGGGTAGGCAGAGGTGCCAGGGCACCCTCATTTCGCCTTGTATGTTCCGTCCCACAATGTGATAGGTGGCGAGCCTATCGCCAAATCGGGCACAAATTCCTGACTCTGGGCTGATACTGAATAGAAAAATCCAATATCACTTTGCCCAACCCGGAATTCGAACCCGAGACCTCTGCTTTGTAACCGTACCGTAGTACAACTACGCCACCGAGGCAGTCAATTTTGAAATAAAACTATTATTTACGGATTTTATCGCGAATTTAGTTTAATTTTTTACATTTTTAACTTCCCGACGTTATTACCTCCATTACCTCCGCTTTGACCAGCCCCAAGTCCTCGCTAAAGAACACCGTTTCCTGCCCAGGATGTTTCGCGAGGCTATTGAAATTAAAAAAAACATCCAAATTTCAATAGAGATGATGGCTTGAAGCTTGCACAAGCATGGGATCCAATACTACATTTAATTAAATCGGAACCCAAAAGACCAACTGCCAGACCTCAAGACACAGTGAGCTCCTTCTGCGTAGATCGGATCGCAAACACAGACTAGATATTTAAAATTATTTTTTAAAATTAATAATTGTAAAATAAGGGTAGTTAAATTGTAACAGTAGAACCTTCAAATTTAGAATATAATTAGTGTTTAGTGTCTAAAGTAGGGAAAAATTTAAACATTTCGTAATTTCTGCCTAGTGTTCTAGATACACCAACTGCGTGAATAACTTTGTAATCCCATATAAATGTATAGGATTACAAAGTTACATTTGCAGTTAATGAATAATTGTACCCGTATATAATGGAATAATAGTTCTAGATAGGTATCACTACATAGTATAAAACAAAGTCGCTTTCTCTGTCCCTATGTCCCCTTGTGTGCTTAAATCTTTAAAACTACGCAACAGATTTTGATGCGGTTTTTTTAGTAGATAGAGTGATTCAATAGAAAGGTTTACGTGTATAATAACATCCATTAAATAGTGGAGACATACTGTTATATTTGAGGTTTCTAATGTGATGTCGTTAATTATCAATTTTTTCCGCTTACATTGCAAGAAACGCAGGCTGAACCCTACGAGATTTATCAAAATAATGTAGTAATTATTTGTACACATTGAAAATGTCTACAGAAAACTCCGCGATGGTATATGTCTATCTCTTATGGATATCCCACAATAACAGTTTTTTGTCATTTACTTTTACGACAAATACAGCATTAATCCTTATCCAATTAAAAAGCTTAAATACATTGTTGGTTTAATATAGATCTATATGGTCCTTTACAGCACAAGATTTAAATGAATATTTTCGAAGATATTACAGATTTAAAATTGCGGGACGTAACGCTTGCGGCAGTACTGGCCGGCCGGGGCGGCAGTAGCGTGCCTGAGTAGGAAGGTTTATATGCATAATAATAATACGTACATATTTTTGTACAGAAATCTATTTGTACCCGGGCGAAGCTGGGCCTGGCCGCTAGTCTATATATAAAAGGCATAACATGAGAGGGTATTGAGAGGGAAAGGGTGTATTCAGCCCATGAAACTGTACAACTTCCTCTAGAAAGACATAACGAAGAAAAACTTGCAAATAAATAGACTAAATAGCTCCAAAATATCAATTACCATGAAAGAAAGAATATTAATAAACAAATCCGTGATAATTGTGATAAATTGACACCTACAAAAATAAGAAAATACCATAAGACAGAGGCTTTACGAAAAAATGTTGGTGATATTCTAGAAGTAAAAAGTACCGAAAAGGAAAAAATTAGGACTCTAAAAAAAGACGTGACATCCCATCAAAAACATCCTGTAAAAAAATTCAGCCATCCAGCAGCATTATGTACGATACATTATAGTTTCATGCGATGGCCAAGTCGATCCATTTATTTATAACGTAAAGAATTTTTAATATTTATATGATAATAGCTTACGTAATAACTTTATACAGAAGGTCCCTTACGCAAGGACTAAATAAATTAATCGACTTGGTATCGGTATATGCATGTAGCATCTCACAATTTTTTGAGGTAGAAACCCTGAGCTGCGAGACTTGGAATTTTTTTACAGGATGTTTTTGATGGGATAGTGTCTTCATCTGTCTATTGATAGAGGTGCTCCCGAAAGGTACTATTTTTCTAATGGTATTATACTGGATGATTTTGAAAAATATCACAATATTATGATGACCATATACAACACTTTACATGTTTCTTTACATGGGCAAAAAATCATGAAATTTGTGTGACGTAATTTATGGATAACCCCATAGGTGGTCGGAATTGAAAATTGCGACCGCCATTTTTTTTCTGCTCTAAGATATCGATGTTGAAATCAATACAAGCAAGCATTAGATTAATCGAGCAAAGGGTAACCCAGATATCGATTTATATATCAATCGGATGAATAACAAAAAAGTTCAAAATAGCGGCCTTAAATTTCGGTTCGGACTCCGAATGTAGGTTATTCGAAGAAAGGGTACTTCGGATAGATATTGATTTAGAGACCAATCAGATTAATAACAAAACGGTTCAAAATGGCGGCCTCAACTATCAATTCTGACTTACTCATTCAAATGAAGGAACCATTAGATATCGATTTAGATATCAATCGAATCAAAAGCAAAAAAGTTCAAAATGGCCACCATAATTTTCAATTCTGACTTTGAATTTAGTGAAACGGAATAATATGGTAAAAAGGTTTTTCTATTTAATTCACTATTAATATATTTATTGGGCAAAACCCGATTAAAAGTTATAAGTAAATTCAATTGATTATAAAAGTTGGTGCGACCTTGGTGGGAATATCGCGTAGCCTTCATATTATAGGAGCTAGCAACAAGAAATATTGCAATATCAGATTAAAATATTTTTGATGAAAAATAATGATAATATACTGAAAGAACAACACAACGAGAAACGAATTTATTTTAACCGAATTAATTCGATGACAATGATCGCAATGTCCATATCATAAGGATTACGTTGGATCCCTTATTTTCATATTTCTCGTATGCCGTGGATCTACATACATACATACATAAACTCACGCCTTTTTCCCAGAAGGGGTAGGCAGAGGTGCCAAGACCCACATTTCGCCATGTATGTTCCGTCCCACGATGTGATAGGTGGCGAACCTATCGCCATATCGGGCACAAATTCCTGACTCTGGGTTGATAATGAATAGAAAAATCCAATATCACTTTGCCCTACCCGGGATTCGAACCCAAGACCTCACCTTTGTAACCGTACCTTAGTACAACTACGCCACTGAGGCAGTCTACCAGTCAAATATCGATTTGGAACCCTTCGGATAAATAACAAAAATTAAAATGACCCGGACTCGAACCCGAACTTCAGCGTCGTAATCATATTATGAGGCAAAAATGCATAAAATTTCACCCGAATAATAACAAAAAAATCAATCAAAATGCGGATCGAATATTCTTTTTTCTGAGAATATTTTCATTTTTTCGGAATGATGGTTCTTTCAAATATCGATTAGGAACAATTCGGATAAATAACAAAAAGCAAAAATTATAATGACCCGGTTTCGAACCCGAGACTTCAGCGTCGTAATTATATTATGAGGCAAAAATGTATAAAATTTTACGCTCCCTTCGACTAATTTCGTTGAGCGCTTATACGTAAGTCAATGACCTTTCTCTTTTATTTTGGTAACTTAGCTAGTTAAAAATGAACTTAAAAATGAATATATACTGCTATTTATTTTTTAAATATATGTAAATAAATTAAAATGTACAAACACAAAAGAGTTCCACCTAAAATAATAAGATTTACGTAAATTTGAAATTACGTAACAAATAATCGGCGGGCTAGAATTTCGAAACGTCGAGCGCAGATCCGTCGTCCACCAAGGCCCGCGGCCGTCTGACGGGAACGCCCCCAATGAGATAGCTTATATGGCCATAACGTACAAGAATGCGATAGGATGGCCCATGTGCTTCTCAAAATAAAACAACATAAGCGCCAAACCATATTTTATTTTATTGTCATCGTACTATTTACTTTTTTCTTGTTTTTTTCTCGCGAAAAACTAATATTTAAAAATATGTTTATGTCAAATTAATCTTGAGTTTCTACACGGGGTAAGTTAGGAGTTCTGAGTTCTTAAAAAACTTAACAACTGCTACTTTGGACTGTATTTTTGTTAAGGCAAAGTGGCGTAATCATGTATTTTTTTTCATAAAGTTGTTAATTATATCATCAATTAAAACATATCTGAAAATGGACTACCTAATCTTAGTAATTTATGATATGTAGGGTTTTAAAAAAGCCAAATTTTTCAAGGTATCCCCTTAATTTAGACTTTAAACATTGAGAGCTTGAAATGCAATAAATATTTCCGAATTTTTGACAGTTGTCTATTACGGCCACATTATGTCTTTATGCCTTTTTTTTAAGCGCTCACACAGAGTCCCACGTCCCGATGACAGAGCTCGCTGTCACAACCCGGCGGCCTTTAAGAAAAGAATCATGTCGGCAACAAGCGCACGTATTGATGACGACACAAGCGCTCTGCTTTTCATAACGTCATACAAATAGTTAAATAGTCCTCATGTCATGTTAAGCCACTAATGGTCGCCAAAAAAAACCGACTTGCAATGAGTGAAGCTGCCGACTAGCCCACCATCAAAAAGTTAGCGACATAACAACATGAAGAAAAGAACAATTTGCTGCAGCACAGTCAAAATCTTCCGTCATAACATCAAAAACCATCGCCAACTATTCTACGAAAAGTCATTACAGAAATTGAACAGAATCATAACAAAAACATTCATCCAAAATAAATAAATAAACAAGAAATATTTCCACGTGTCATTTCACTTGCAATAGACCGATTCAAGATCGATACTGTAATGCCAGACGTGATCGGACTTCCGAACGGGCCAAAACGTGACCTGCGATAGCTTAACAAGTATGCTCGCATGAATAATGTTCATCGAAGGAAATTGAATACCTTTGTTACAAGTCGTTTTCAGCGGAGTACGGCTGTTGCATTTACGTTTTTGAATTCTAAAGACTTGACGGATGTGAGGGTAAATAGTTTAATAACAAGAGAAGTAAATGTTCAAAGAGATGTGCAGTTTATTTTATACTTCCATCTACTAACTGCTAAAGGTCTGATTTCCAAACTAACCTTGCCCCTAATTTTGATTTCGAAAATGTCCATTCCATACATTAGCAATGCCAAATACGTCTCAAATGTACGGCGATGTCAAAAATAAAGTTATAATCAAAATTAGTTTATGCAAATGGGCCTTAGTTTTAATTCTGCCTAACGAAAAATGTTCTGGACTAGAGTCGATGGTCAATTTAATAGTTGCAATCGATCCAAAAACTAAACAGTTATCGAAACAAGACCTCAATAATTTTGTTACTCACGACGCATCTGAGGCTATTGAAGACTTAGATAAGTTTCATCTAATACTACAAACTAAAGTGAAAATAATTTTAGAACTAAAATTGAATAACGAAAATAATTTGAAATTCAATTTAAGACAAAATTGCTGAAGAGAATTAATTTTCAACAAATGATTGATGTCGAACTCAACGGCAATAACATTAAGTCTGATCTAGAATTTATCATTCAAATTTCTAACACTACCATTTGGTGGTAGTAGGTCTCTCATATGTGAAAGGCCATCTCAGTAGGTACCACCGCAATTTCTAATTCTCCCGACAAACAGATATGTAAAAGCACTATTGTTGTCCGGTTTGAAGGACATTCTAAACAGTGTAACTACTGTACACATTGAGTCTTAACATCTTATATCTCAGGATGGTGCAGTGGAATGCAAAGCATTGCTTAGGAAGTCATGGTTTTGTTTGGTTTTATTACTATCCATGAGCGGTCCTATCAAACGAATAGAATGCTCGTCTCATCATGCATAGCAATGAATAAATGACTACCATGCGAAAAAAATACGCAAGATTCTGAACATCAAACGATTATAATAGTTTGAACAGACCTTACAAAATGAATTATAAAGGCGATTTTTCAATGCTTTCATCTGGCGACAAAAGGCTCGGACAAAAGTCTTTGAGAACAAATAAAGGGCAGTGTACACGCTCCCTCGCACTAGTGCTTGGGAATAAATCGATTCAGATTACTCAGTTTTTACCGTTAAATTGGTATCGGTTCTACCAGTTACGTCAAGTTCGGTTATTACGTCAACGGGAATTCGGGTTTCAGTTATTCCAACCGACATTTTAATATCAGAAAACCTTTTACGTCAGAACATTTTTCAACTTAAATCATGAATGTTTTAAGTTAAAAGTTCGTCTATAGAAGTGAATATTCCATTTCATAACGGGAATTTTTCGTTTTATTTCGACCTTAACATGTTTTATTAATAAGTTTTCTGAAATATCTGAGTTTTTTTTTCTCACAACTAGATATCTACGTCATTGTATTATTTTTATTAACGGTTAGTTTTCTTCATATTACGGCCGGGATTTAAATCACTTTAAACATTAACCTAAAGTAGTATTTAGGAAGAAATAAAATTAGAGTAATCGGCGTAACGATAAGTATTAAAAGTTATTGAACATATCTAGAAAGTGCAGCCAAATTATTTACTGAACGTATTGAGACCTAACACCATAACAAGTCTCAGGATGGCGAGCACACTGGAATGTCAAGCATTGCTTTTCAATTCATAGTGTTGTTTGGTTTCGTTACTGTTCATCAGCGCTCATATTGCTTACCATCACACGAATGGCATGCTCATCTCGAATTCATGGCAATAAACAGAAAGAATGGACAATGACTGGCTGAGGCAGAATTAAATGTGTATAAGCTTATGCTAAAACTAAAAGCTATATCACAGCAGATCAATGGCAAGGCCAATGACGTCACCAGCTGGAAGCCACTAAACGACAACATAATTAATTGTCCGCAGATGTGACCTTGCTGTTCTATTGTTTCTGTACACTAGACCTTGGCAATATCTATAGTCTATACATAATTGATGATACATCATTATTTTCTTATCCGTATTGTGACAGGGCAGAAACAATTTTTTTTTTGGATCAGCCCATATACGTCCCACTGCAGGGCACGGGCTTACTCTACAATCGAGAGTACGATTGAGAGTGGTTAGGCCATATAGTCCACCACGCTGGCCTAGTGCTGGCCTAAACAATACTTATGATAAGTTCTTATCAACTGAAATGGTGAAAACTTGCAATTAAATCCCAAATCATATTAGAATCCTACTAACTGTTCCGGGTTCTATAGCTTCGATAAAAAATTGCGTAAAAAGTAGAGCCTGAAATCATAAACTAAATAATAAAATACGAAGAAGAATTATTGCTGCCGTAATTTATTTTTTGTGATAAAAGAATAACCAGCATTATCTACAACTCGTGTCTTCTGGATTTATTTTCACAATAATAAATGGCTTTAATTTTATTCGCATTATCTCAGTTGGCTAGTGTCCGAGTCTACAAGACTAATAAGAAAAGTCTTCAACAGAAATTGTAAAAAAAAACATTTCAATCATAATAAAATTTGCAAGAGCTTTGATAAGTTAAATAATATGCTAATACAATTTAAAATACTTAAGCATAACAGCTCTTTTGTATGCAGGCCAAGCTTCGGCTACTTTCATAAAATATATTCAACTTCTGTAATATAATATTTTTTTGCTTCAGTTTTAATATTATTGTACATCGATAAAAAAATACTGTCTAGGCTACACGATGTGTAATTTCTTTTATTTTCAAAACGCAATGCAGATGTCTCGTTTTGTATTACCTATGTATGTATGCTACCAATTTCCTATGTTATAGAACAAGATTTTTTGTTAGTTAATTCGTTGCTGCCTGACTTGTCACAGGCTTTGTAACAAATGCGGCTTCTCTTGTATACGCTCTGTGTCCCCAAAAAGCTTGATAAAGATGAAAACCTATTTTTTCTCTTTATTTTTGAACTGCTCTGACTATTAAACTTAGTTTTTATTTTTATTTATGAACTGCTCTAAATTCAACTAAGTTACGGCTCCTCTATTATTACTGTATTGTAAACTAGTTTTGAAAATATTTAAGACTTTCGTGTCAGAATGGTCTAAATATTCAAATTGAAGAAAAATTGGGTGAATTCCATGATTTCACCAAAATAAAATTGATCGAATCCCTTTCTCAAATAAATCATGGAATAAATTCAAATATCACTTCATCCGCTCGCTTAGCAATACGATAAATAAACAACACATCAAACAACCTACTTCTGTATCAATACCGCAATAAAAATAATAATATTTGTACTTTTGGCCTTGCCGAATCGTTCAGCAAATATTTACTCTCTCAGCGCAGTAAAATTAATGGCAAAGAGATTTGCCAAAGTCCCTCAAGTGGGACGTTTAAATTTTTCAGAAATCTCTCGATGCGATTACTTCTGAGAGGTCTGACTATCTCTACATTTCTGTACAAAGGATTTAAAAGTAGTAACCCAGCAATGCGTGAAAAGCAATTTGTTTTCAACAACCAAGTTTATTGGTAAAGGCTGGGGCGGCTGAAGATATCTGATATTGTGTACCAAACCTTTGATAACAAGCTGTTTGCAGTTTTACTTTATCATCATAATCATCAAGTACATAAAATCCAGTGCCAAACATAAACCTTTCCCTAGCATTTCCACTAACCAGGTCTTAAGAAACAGCTTATATCTAGCAAGTTTTTGATACGTCTCGATTTCAAACAGCATATCTAGTTTCATCGGTATAATGATACCATTAAGTGTTTTGCTCTGTAACTTTATCTTGACCTTCTCTCTGTGTCTCTCTTTTTCACCAGCCTAAAGAAGTCCACTACTGAACATAAGACTCCCCAAGGATCTCCACTCATCATCTGACATGATTGGTAGGCACTTTGTTTAAAATGAGATAACGGAATACCACAGGGTTATAGTTGGTAAGACGTTCAATTACTATACATTAGAATGGTGAGTCCGGTACACCTAAGTTCGAAAAGGATTTCCTAATGTAAGAAAAAAAGCGTTATTAAGTCAGATTAAAAATGGTCCCGGATAAAGTAAGCACGTCAGATAGCTTAAATAAAAAATTTGGTCAGGCTTAGCAAAGAAATATGCAAAGGAGCATAAATACAAATTGTTGTCACTACTGCGTTATTTAAAAATTTTGGACCAAAGTGGGAACTATAAAGTTGCCCCTGACTCACGAAGCTTATTACTAACTTCCTTCAAAACTATCTCGGAACTTGGAACTTATACTACTCTCAGAATTCTATTAGTGGATGGTAGGTAGCAATTGAGTTAACGTAGTTGCATGTTGCACGTTTAGTCAGGGAAGACGATCTGATAAAATACATTGGATGCAAAACGCTTCGTACATAAATCATTGCGAAAGTATTTAGGAGGAAACTGGATCTAATAAAAAAACTAATAAATAAGAAATAGGTATTTTTGAGACACGATTGCAATGAAGAATTTTGGACTAAATTTAACGGCTTTAATATACGGCGTCTTATTCATACACAGTATTTTTAACCAATTTTAGGTATTTATTTTTTTGTTCCTTTCTAACGACTTTTGATTCCAGTTTCAGTAAAGAAGACAAAAAAAAACGATAGCTAAAATCGGTTTTAGAACTGTCTATGAATATGGCTTTAATCTTTCGATGATAACCTAAAATTGGATGTCATTTATAAATTCTACATTCACAATCGTTGGTACAAGTAGATTTTTAGTATGTCTATGCCTTCAAATTATTAAATTATTCCTCCAAGGATCTCCATTACACAAAGCGAAATTCTCAATCGTCGGCAATTTCGTAAAATTCAAATATGCTCGATAAAAATATTTGTTTAAAGCAATAACGCTGTCTGTCGTGGACACTCAATTGTGTTAGCAATCCGTTGCAGAATCGATCGTAATGGAATAAACGCGCTCCGTCCAGGCAATTACAAGGAATATGAAAAGCTAGACGCTATTTGCGAAAATTGCTCAGGACTAAGGTTTTTGATAATTCCGCCAACTTTTTAGTCCTATTGAAATTTCTAAGGGTGGAAATTCACGCCAAATTCGATACGTATTTTCTATATTTGAAGGGATTTGACATTTTTGTAATTTTGTATCATTTGTTCAGTCTTTCAGTCATTCATAAGGTAAATCTTATCTGCATGCACACCATGTTTATATTTTTTTATTTACATTATATCATAAGCACTGCATTTAAGATCCTATAACTTTATTCCTTACTCTTAAAAATTAACTTTATCAACATAGTCTATTAAAAACCCGCTAAAATTAAATATCACGAAAGCGTTTATTAAATCCTGCTAAAAATAGAATCCACCGAGAAACCAGCGTGTTATGTACGTTGTTCATACATTCCCGGCATAATTAGACATGCCTTGAAAGTTAATGCTCCACTGCGCTCACACTTCACGTTAAATATTCAACAACTTTAACTTCAGACTTCTATTAAAATACACGCTTTAGGCAAATATTTACTAAGTACTTCGTGGTGTAATTTCGCCCACTAACTGACTATATACGTGAGTCTACACGAGTCATGAGTATTCTATATGAATAGAATACTAGTGTTACTTATACATAAATACATAAACTCATTTTTTCCAAGGCATGGGTGTTGCCAGGACGTCTAAGTTTCGTATTGTGTATTACGCCCTACTATATGATATGGGGAGAGCCTGTCGCCATCACGAGCACATTTTTTGACTACGGACTGGCAATTAATTGAAAAATCACTTTGCCCGACCGGCGAACCGGGATTCCAACCCAAGAACTCACCATTGTTATAATTATAAAGTAGTATAATTACACCATCGAAGCACTATTACTCCTGTGTTTAAACACGACCGTAAAATTGATTTCATGTATTTATATGGAAGCTGCAGAATTATTTAATCAATAATTGAAACTATTGTATTGTATTGTATTGTATCAGCCCATATACGTCCCACTGCAGGGCACGGGCCTACTCTACAATCGAGAATACGATTGAGAGTGGTTAGGCCATATAGTCCACCACGCTGGCCTAGTGCGGGTTGGCGGACTTACATACCATAGAAATTCTTATGAATCGCTATGGTATGCAGGTTTCCTCACGATGTTTTCCTTCACCGTTTTAGTGCGTGGTGATTGACTATCAATACACACATGACTCCGAAAAGTCAGAGGTGTGCCCTGGGATTCGAACCCGCGACCACCGAGAACATGTTGGCAGCCGCGTCTAGTCCGTTTACCAACAGGCCACCACGCACATTGAAACTATTGTCTGATGCCAATTTTTCAGCGAAATTTGAAAAACGGAAGAAAAAAAATAAACATAATCTGCTGTTACATTATGACATGGCTAGAAAAAGGTGGTCTGTGTATAATATTCAGTTGTAACCGGTCATGAAAACATCCACTACCGGCTAAATACTTTCTCGAGTAAAAAATGGGGCGCTCGCCATCCTGAGACATAAGACGCTAAGTTACAATATATCCAGTAGTTACTCAGGCTACAATGTCCTTTTTGAACACAAAAGTGCATTGCTGTGTTGGAGAAATACACATTGCGGTGGTATCCACCCAGGCAGCCTCTCACGTATAAGAGGCCTTCCACCAGTAATAACCTACTTTACATGGCATAAATCACATTAATTAGTCGCCAAGCACCACTCAGCGTAACACAATAAGATTCTCGGGCTCGTAAATTATCAAATAAGGGTAAACGCATTGCCAGATTGACTGCCCATAAACACTTTGTAGGGAAAACAAGGTCGTGTACAACCCTACTTACTTTATATTATACAAGGTTTTATGGTTCCGCAACATTTGGGTTTTCTTCGTACGATTTTAGTACGAAAATATGAATTTATTTATTCGCAGCTTCTTTTACGTCCTCTTGTCATAATAACGTGAGATCTGTGTGAGATTTTACCAGACAAACTTTACTTAAAGTATATGTCAAACCTCTTACTATTATAATAGTAACGACAATTCATGGCTTGCGTTAAATGTCCACTAAAGCGTGATGATTAAGATCAAATTGACATCGTTAATACATACAATTGTGTCCCGTTGGACAAATCTAACAATTTCCTATTTTTTTATAGTCGTTACTGTATTCTTTAAAATGCCTAACTTAGATCCCAAAAAGTATTATATTCTAAGTAGGTACAGGACATAGCGCTGAACCAAAACACCGATGTTTGGACAAAAGTTCCAAACAGGGGTAGTTACAATGTGTTTGTAATCACTAAAACTACCACCCGGCTTCGTTTTCGGTAGCAGTCTTGATATACCCTGTATACCGGGTGGTAGTTTAAGCGACTTCAGACACAATGCAACAGAAAAAGTTGCAAATAAATGCGACATTTTTTTTTGTAATTTTTTTCCTATGACCATATTTGGGTGATAAATACATTTTTTCCTAAAATAATTTTGTATACCCTTTTATTTATAAATAATCTATGGTATAGAGGAGTTTAAATTATTATTTTAGCAAAAACTATGGATTTACCACCCAAAAATGAGGATATTTAAAAAATCATAAAAAATAATTGACGCGTTTCTTTGCGAAATTTTTAGTTGCATTGTGTTTGTAGTCACTAAAACTACCACTCGGCTTCGTTTTCGGTAGCAGTCTTGAGATACCCAGTATAGTTCTCGCTCAATGTATTACGGACCGTGTCAATTTAAAATATATTATACAATACTCACAGTATACCCTTAATGGACGAAAATCTTTAATGTATTAACTGAGGCACGTAAAACCAAGATTTACCCTCGATATTCCTGCCTTCTCTAGACTATCGCCACTCGTGCGTACTAATCGGAACTTCAGCGTCTTGCTAACTAAATGAGTAGCTGTACTGTTAATTATTCGATTTCTTTACAGCTTTGGTGATCACGAGGCGGACAGAGGTATTAGTCATCTGTTCAATGACTGTAACAATTTAACTAACCTTATTTTACAATTATTAAATTAAAGAGTTAGTTGGTCCTTGCGATCCGACCTATGCAGAAGAAGCTCACTATGTCTTAAGGTAAATTCAATAAAAAATTAAAAAATAAATCAAATTCGCGATAAAGTCCGTAAATTTAAGAAATCTTTATTATACATGCCATCATTTGGTATGCTTTATTTGAACATAAGTACCTATGTTTTTAATTATTTATATTTCGTACCAACACCGACATCGGTGTCAGTAGGTCTTCTTACAATGTTGGATCAGAAAATGTACTAAGATTTGTTATGACGGCAATACCACCATAAATCAATCACAAGCTATTAATTAAGTTAAAATGTTTCCCTAGCACCCACTGTAAACCTTATGGCTCTATTGATTGCCTTATAGGTCACACCTTTTATCTAAACATAAACTAGTGCTTTACTTTTAGCGATAGGATTCCCTCTAACCTTCGTTTATTATATGAAAAAAACATGACTCCATTTCATAAGTATTACGTTATTCGCGTACCTTGGTATCTTGGCAATGAATATATAACACACTGCGCACGGCACTGAGTTTGATTATAAAGTATAGCAAATCATTTAGAAATAATGAATAGCATTTATTCTTGACAAGCAAAGGTACAATGATTTCATTAGTATACCTCATTGGCGGAGTTGGTTCGATCCCCGCATCGAGACAAATACACATATTTGCGCGATCCACAAGTATTTGATTTTGTAAAACTGAAAAGTCTGTCGTAGTTCCCGATACCCACGACACAAGACTTGATATTAGTGTGGTTTCAGGACTATGTATGTGACTGATGGGTGTATTTCTATCAGTCCGTCCCAGCTTCGCCCGGGTGCACATAAACTTTAAGCTGCTCGTTCGATTCGTTTTGGTTTGAAATATTACCGAATATATTTCAATTCCTTGCACATCTAACATCCCACGGAAACACGTCATTTTGTGGGAATAAAAAGTACCCTACATGTTAATCCAAGGTGGCAGCTAGTTCCATGCCAAATTTCACAAAAATTGGTCCAGCAGTTTGAGCGTGAAGGGAGAACAAATATATATATATATATATATATATATATATTATACCATAATGTAAAAGTACAGTTTTTCTCCAGGATGACCTAGATTGCACCATTATGGCAGAGGGGTAATGGCTTATATGCTAACGGAGGTGCACGGTAATGAGTTTTCAGACATCATCCACCCACCTGCATTACTGAAAGGGGTTTACTAAATTAACCTTAGCATTAGATCTTTTTACTGGAAGATTTGCTGCAAGTTTATAATTAAGCAATATGTAACAGAATGTGTGCTTAAAAATATAGCTGACCGACAAGTCGACCAAAAAACAATGTCCTAAAGTTATACATAATAGACGATTTTTTTTATTTAGTGAAGATTTTAAATTTAAAATATTTAGTACTTCAAAAATACTTCTATATTTTTTATCGCTTTAGTCTTTGGGCGATAGTCGATGTACTGCGCAGTCATAGTGATTCATATTTCATAGCCACCCTTTGAGCGTTGGCCTTCAACATTTATCCGAGTTAGAACGCCTGAAGCTTACTGTGCGGCTACACCTCTCATTTAACCACCAATCCAACTTGTTAATGCAAGGTAATTTCAAAAATGTAAGGTTAAACAGCAGTGTAAATGCACTGTTGTGTTTCGGTTTGAAGGATATTGTAGCCAGAGTAACTGAGGTATAAGTCTCAATATGTCCAGTAGTTACTATGGCTTACAATATCCTTCAATACGAAACACAATAGTGCATTTAAACAGCTGTTTGATGGGAGACATAGACATTGCGGTGGTGCCCACCCAGTCGGCTTCTTACATATGTGAGACCTACCACCAGTAAAAACTACACAATTCACACTACAGTTCTCAATTTTTTTGTAAATATTGATTTGTGTTAAATGATTCATTTTCTATATAAGTGATATCTACATTACTAAATGATCAAAAACACACAATATAAGACATCAAATGCATATATCCAAATAGCGTACTTTCCGTAGAGTCAGCTGCGGTTACCCGGCCCGCTCCACACACATTGCCTTTGACGCTCGACCGCAGATCCGGCAGCCACAAGCCTTCCGCCCTTTGTGATAGCTGTTTGTTTTGTCTCCTATTTTAATTATAGTAGGGTTATTGCATTTTCCTAGATTTAAAATTGGATATACTCAGTATGATATATTTCAATTTGTGTTTTTTTATGTTGAATGGCCAGACAAGCGTGCTATTAACTATGATGGTAAGCGATACGACCTCTCATGGACAGTAGCAAAAACAAACAACGCCATGAGTTACAAAGCAATGCTTGGCATTCCACTACGCTCGCCATCCTGAGACATAAGATGTTGAGTCTCATTATGTCCAGTAGTTACTCTGGCTACAATGTCCTTCAACCCGAAACACAACAGTGCATTTAAACTGCTGTTTAGCGGGAGAAATATGTTGGTTTTTCTTATAAAAGGTTTTGGATGCTCTCAATCAATAATTTTATTTTTGGTTAATAATAATGTAAAAACCATATTTGCTGCAATTTTCATCTAAATACGAATGTAATCTGCTTATGTGCTTAGTATAAAATAAAATAAAACAAAACAAAAAACATCTACAAATTTTCACCAAACATTGTACAAACAAAACACTTTTTTGTGTATCATAAATACGATACCCATACATCAACCCCTCAGCAAAGGTCACGTGCGAACAACAGATCGTTTTTCGACAAAAGAAACGTGACATTGTTAAAAACATACTCAAAAATATGTACATGAAAAGATTTCCAGTGTGAATAAACTAGAGGTGAAAGGATTCTGGCAATACATACAGAATGAATGGAGTCCGGAATCGTTCGGTCATTGGTCGGCGACTATCAGGCAATATGCCAAGTCTGGCAAAATGTTGAATAAGCACCGACTCAGCACGCGTTGTATACTTCCGAGCAATATGCCTGGCGAAAATGCTAGTGTGAGGTGCATTTTTGATACTTTTAGTCTTCGATCAAATATAAACTTAATACAGGGTCCGGAACAAAACCACACGCCAAAGGTGGCCTAGGTTATAAATTTGAATTTCGAACTACGAGATGTAGCAAAAAGTCTTAAATTATCATCAACTTCAGGTAACAATAAATCTTATTCCTTTAAATTATGAGATTAGGCTTTTGGACCATACTAAAATCAAATGAGACCACACACTTATTTACGCACTAATTTCTCTTGCCGTTTTTGGGCCGTTACTTATAATCTATTGTATATTTGATCGAAACTTTTACTCAATTAGATTACGGAAATTTTACAATAAATTAATTTATACTGTATATATCAGGGTGTATGCTCATGCTTTTTATTGATGTATTTTTTTTAAAACTGCCTCGATGGCGTAGTTCTACTACGGTTAGAAAGCTGAGATCTCGGATTCGAATCCCGAGTCGTGCGAAGTGATATTGGATTTTTCTATTCATTATCAGTCCGGAGACAGGAATCTGTGCCCGATACAGCGAAAGTCTCGCACACGTCTACATCGTGGGATGGAACATACAAAGCGAAATGTGGGGGCTGCTACCTACTCCTGCTAAGAAAAAAGCAAGAGTTTATGTATGTAGATTACTCAAAAATATTTTTTCACACCACGGCGATCAGATCAGTGACGATAAAGCCAAAAAAGTTTAAAATAAATATTTTATAGCAGACATATCCGTTTTGATGGTAGAAACATGTACTGTAAATATTTTACTTTACGACATAATCTAAAACAAGTTTCGTACTAAAAATCAGAAACCGATTCCATTGTTTTCTTATCTAAAAGCGCGTGAGCCTGGCCACAATAAGGGTAGCTCTGACCTAACA
Source organism: Hyles euphorbiae (assembly GCA_023078785.2). Classification (NCBI taxonomy): domain Eukaryota; kingdom Metazoa; phylum Arthropoda; class Insecta; order Lepidoptera; family Sphingidae; genus Hyles; species Hyles euphorbiae. Next base: position 8,321,570 of record CM041035.1, read on the forward strand.
ACGCATACATTATGTTGTTTTGATCGTCAAACACGTGTGAAATGTGTACCCAAGCAGAACGAACCGATTCTGAAGTACTCGCTCAACTGTTAAAGACTTTGCGTATAGTATTGCAGTTAGTTTTGTATTTAATGATGATGGTAAAACTATATTCAGACAAAGATCATATGAATTGCAATAGGGTTTTGGTGTTTTTTTTTTTATTGCAGTGAATGACGAGACGATCATGCCGTTCGCCTGATGGTAAGCGATGCGACCGCTCATGAACAGTAGCAAAACTAAACAACACCTTGAATAACAAAGCAATTCTTGGCATTCCACTGCACTCGCCATCCTGAGACATAAGATGTTAAATCTCAATATGTCCAGTAGTTACTCTGGCTAACATGTTCTTCAATTCGAAACACAACAGTGCATTTAAACTGCTGTTTGACCACTGCTGTACCACCAATTTGAACCACCAATTTGAACCACCAAATTGAAATTGTTTTTGAAATTGAAATGATTAAAAACGATAAAAATATTGAAAAGAAGAGACCAATTATAGAATTACAACTATTGTGCCTTTATACAGTACATTTAAAAAATCGTTATAAATATAATATTGAGATATATTCTTAAACGAGAAATTGATTCATAAAACTCAAAGTGGAGAAATAAATTTGTATAATAATTGAAATATTTTACATGACGTCGTCACCTTTTCTCAACATCTGAAACTTTAATTACAGTTTTATTACCATTTTGTTCGACAAAGGATCCAATCGTATCGGTTGTGCTTGCGTAATAACATTCTTTTTGTAATATACCTCCTTTGTGCCCTTTTCTAAAGTTCGAAATTGGAAATTACAGCGGTCCCTTCTTATTTCAATTGCAGATGTTTTAAATGTTTATTTTTAAGTTTACGACTTAAATTCTTTCTTTTATTTGAATTTAGAATTGAAATTTCTGTTTGCTATGGAATGAGCGAAAGTGTTTTGTCAGCAGACTAACTGACAAATCAGAGGTCAAAAGTTTTCGACTAACAGCCGCTGCCAATAAACAATCCCAATCCAAAATTTGCCGTTTGAGATTGACAGCTCAATCTTTTTCTGATACTTTATTGCCAATAATCAATCTCAGTAGTGAAAAAACTATGGCAACATGGTAAATGGCACATCGAAAAGTAGAAAACAATTCAGATTGACTTCAATCTAATTTTTTCGATTGATTATTGGCATCGGCCGATAATCAGTTTTAACTTGTCAGATGTCTTATGTGGTATAATTTTTATAATGGCTGAAAATATTCATAACCGCGTCTTAAACTACTTTCCAAGAGACGTGATACAGAATGTTGACAAAAAAAGTTGGTAATTATTCATCCTAGATTCAAATCAATACTGCGTTCCTTAACGGCAGATCTTGTAATATTAGTAATAATAATGTAATCCGACCGATTACGGCCATGGCGACCACTTCGACCCCTTATAGGGCTTGACAGTCTGTAATATTATGGTTGTCGGGAAGAGATAGATAATAGCCATAGGACTACCATTTGCAGCTATCTCTAATTATAATTTTTAACCATATTTTGTATTAAGTATTAGTATTAAGTACTCCGCCCGGGTGCAGATACAATTTTATCAAAGTGGCGGCCAACATGTTCACCTTGTTAGACCACGAAAATGAGTAAAACTTCCTCGTATTCATTTTTTCACTACTGCTTCCCTCCTATAGGTCATAGCGTGATGATATATAGCCTATAACATTCCTCGATAAATTACCTATCCAACATAAAAATATTTTTTTAATATGAATCATTAGTTCCTGAGATTAGAGGTAACAAACAAACAAACTCTTCAGCTTTATATTATGAGTATAGATTAAGTTGTGTACACAAAAATATGTTCTATCTATATAGATTTGATAAATGGATAGCCATATATCAACGAAACAATAATCTCATAAAACTGCGTCCCACGTAAAATCATACCACAAGAAAACAACATAACCAATAAATACATCATGCAAACATCCATTCCCTTCAAACTAGGGAAATAATTAGCTAATGTTATCTCGGTCTCAGCGGTAAATGCACCACGCCACCTCATTATCATAATCGGGCGATTGTGACCCGGCGCGCACATCCCTCGGGAACTATTCGTTTTCCTCGAAAAATTAACCTGAACGTTACTTTAGTAAGAAAGCTTTGGGAAGGAATTTTGCTACCGAAGTAGGTGAAAGTTTTTAATGACTAATTCTAGAAGGTCTTTTATATGTGAGAGGCTGGCTGGGTAGATACTACCGCAATGTTTATTTGAACCGCCAAACAGCAGTGTAAGTGCACTTTTGTGTTTCGGTTAGAACTGAATATAATGAGACTTAACATCTTATATGTCTTTAATGACTAATAGTAATTTTAATTCGTTTCATTGTTTTAGTTGCAACTGCAGCATAATCACACAATACTGAAGATGGAATACCTAAAAAAAGAGAGAATTGAAAAAAAAATGTTTTTTTATATGTTTAAGGCAACTATAAACAAATATTTCCTCGGTATTCAAACACTTTTGATGGTTCTTTCAACTTTCCAAAAACATTGAAGCACATAACTTCCAAAGCAATCACGATCGGAACTTCATAATAGCTGATCGTGTTGTGCCTATGTTAGAGGCATGCGCAGACCAACTTTCAGCTTTTATAAAATTACGAAAATCTGGCGGACACGGGCTCTTCACCTATAATCAAATATTAAACAAACCTACAGTAGAGCACGTTACACCAAAAAATAAAAAATGAAATGTCAAGGGTAAATTCTTACAAAATTAACATTTCATTAAGCAAAACAAAAACGATTATATGAATTGTTTACGCTTCATCACGCGACTGCTGCGATTCAGAGACCTTAAGGCCTTGGAAGTCGCTCGACATGAATAAGGTATTGTACATAATATCGTTCGATCACGCGATACTTCAGATTTTATTATAAGCATTGAATCATAAAATGCGGTTTGCGGCATCAAGCTTCTGAGAATTGATTACTCATGGATTGAGTTACGTCGTCACCTATATGAACAATTACGCCATGATCGATGGAAGTCGATACTGGATATAATATATTAGTTTTTTTTTTTATTGCAATGAATGACGAGACGAGCAAGCCGTTCGCCTGATGGTAAGCGATACGACTGCTCATAAACAGTAGCAACATTCCACTGCGCTCGCCATCCTGAGACATAAGATGTTAAGTCTCAATATGTCCAGTAGTTACTCTGGCTACAATGTCCTTCAATCCGAAACACAACAGTGCATTTACGCAGTGTTGTTTCACGGGAGAAATAGACATTGCGGTGGTACCTACCCAGATGGCCTCTCACATATGAGAGACCTACCACCAGTCTATTAATATATTATTTCTTTCAGTATTTCTATTAATCGTCCATTAATCACGTTCTATTTTATGTAACATTTTATGACCCCCCTCCCCTTTAGTGATATGTGGTGAGATTTAAGACTACCACTAAGAATATTATCTTTAAATACGGGTATAATCCATTTTTTAATAAAATAATCTTGTAATGATACGAAAATATATTATGTAGCATTTTAATCAAATATAAGTGTCGAAAAAAAAACACGTGATATCTTACTAGATCCTCCCCCCCTTGTGATATTTCGTGTTTTTTATCCAAACCCTTCCCCCCATTCAAGCCTCACCTGATCAATGGACAGCTCCTTATACAATTATTTTAAAATATTGTATACTAATTATAAACAAACACAATATGCATAAAAAATTACAGTTATAAGGTATAGGAAACATCATTATCGGAATGTTAAGCAATGTTATTTTCAAATTGTAACATTTTTAAATCTTTAATATTCATACGGATACTTTTTAGGAATGACGATAAAAAATCATGGCAAATATGAAGTTTACTTAGGTAACTAGCCAGCTTATTGTAGTTAGCAGATAATTTATTTAGAGAAGTAAAGACCCTAAGTAATTTACGTGAAGGTTACGGTTTTAATAATTCACAAAATGTTATAGAGTACCTTCTGTCAAACTTTGGAAGGACGAAAATTTATGCAAGGTCGCCCGAATGTAGATAACGCGTTCGACCTTTATCTCTTCGAGGACATATTATTTATTAAAATTACCAAAAATTCCCGATTTGGAATCCTAAATTTCTGTCCATACAAAAATTACCTATTGCTCATACGCAAAGCTGTCCATTAAACTTGAACTAAAATCTTGTATGTTGTTTTAATTGTATGGCGTAGAATAAATAAAATAAATTGAACAAATAAATAATATGCTCGCCAACCAAGTCTAAACCATTTAACTCAGTCGTAGCACAAGCTACGATCTGCTTCCAAATTGGGTCAATTGTGTATCCAAACACTTCGAACCGCGTATATAGACAAATATATGTTTCTGAGTCTGGCATCGTCTTGGAGTAATAGGAATGTAGTAAAACTTTATGCATCATTTTTTAAGTTAATAAAATGTCTTTTAGAACTTAGGTTTCGCATTTATGTATTTATGAATGTCATATATTTTGGGATTTTATGGACTTTTGAAAGTTAGTTTTGGATGATTTTTCATGTCACATTATTATGCTTCAATATTTTAGATGTCAAATGACTGAAAAAGAAATCCTAAATTTATAAAAACAAATAAGGTATAAAAGTTTCCAGTCAGAGAGAGTCAATCAAAGTCAGTTTTTTTTTTAAATTTATTTATCAGTTGTTTATATGTAAAATATTTACAAAATAATTTCATAAATAAAAGCCAAAAAACATCAAAATTAAATTGTATGCCAATGATTTCAAACGGTATACGGTGTAATTAAGATAAATTATTCGTAATTACAAGCAAGCAAATATTTCAACATCGGAATACCAAGCAACAATCAACATTGTTGCGGTCTCCCAAAAACACTGAAATTTGAACAGAAATTTCCAATACGTTACCTGATTGGAATACAGTTACTCTGAATACGTAATCTACATACATATGTAGATTGGTGATCATTTAAATAGGTAGCATTTCTATATTTTTATTTCAATTCAATATTTGTCTTTATAAAGTATACTTCATGAAGAGGTAGATTAGTTAGATTAAAAATATAAAAATTATAGCCTCTACTTATCCTTACAAGACTAAAACGTGATTTTTATATTTCTTAATATTTACTAAGACTAAAAAAATGTTTAAATACAGAGTTATCACACTATGCAAGTAAAATTAAAAAAATATATTTATTATTGCTCCTTATTAACTCAATAGACTTTGGCTAAAGTCAAGTCAAGTAAAGGTCCTTGTAGATACGGAAATAGTACTCCTACTGCCTTTCCATAAATTTAAAGTGCTTAGTATAATTATTTAAGTTTTTTCTAGAGACTTTCCCGCCCACCACTGCAACTCCTGTCAGCCAGGATCAACAGCGACACGCAAAGAATTGAAAACGAGCTCCGGAGCTCGGCGAGTCTCTCAGGGGCACTAGCCTGTCTTTAACTCGCATCGAAATTAATCACGAAAGAAAAATAAAGAGCAGGAGTTAGAAACAAATAATTGTCCACTTCCCTCCGCAGCAAAGCGGGGGACAAAATATTGTGAAGTGAGGTATTATTCAAGTTTACTAAATATCACAGAAATATAATACAATATTCTGTCAAATTCATTCTACACCCAATCGTACTTATCAAGGCCATATTTCAGCGTCCCATTACATGTCGTGTGTGGGACGATCATTATCATATTATTAGAGGTCAATAAAGGGCCGCTTCGGAGGGTTTTCTACGTAAGCATCCCTAAAACTTTATTACTTGCGATTGAGCGTAAAACTGAGGTATAAATTTATCGTAATATTGTTTTTTTTTACGAAATAAAATAATTTGTATATTAAAGAAATAATTACCTTTTTGAAAAATAGTCAAATTAATGAAATGAAAAATGAATGTAAATATTTATAAAATCTGAAAATTCAATTACAACTAAATAATGTTTAAACTTTAATAAGTTAATAAAATAAACAATAAGAGAAATGAAAATATGGTAAAATATATTTAAAATAAAACTTTTTGATCCAAATAAATTATATCTTCCTCTCATTTTTATTATATAAAATATCCAGTGACAGCCTCAGGCTCTGCCTTTTATTAAGCTCAGCGTAATTATATTTTATATTTCGGATCATTTATTCATTAAACGCTACAAAACCTCATTAAAATATAATTATCTTGTTCCAAACTCATGCAGACTACTCAAGTCGCCGGCACGCTGCGATCATTGACCTATTTCTTACGCTTCCGAGCAAAACTTCAGCTTAAACTTTGACTTTTCTCATATATGTACAACTCAAAAAATATAAACGCATATTATAACAAATAAAGTCGGTGTTTTTATAAGACCCAGTATATTCAAATAAACGAACAAGAAAAATAAAATAAAAAGATATTAAATAATGATCTTTATTGAATACAACATTTAACTGCTTATAATTTTTATACATAAAAACAACAAATTAAAAAAGTTAAAATAATCTACTCACGTAGCAAACTTGTAGCCGAGTCACAATTCACAATCACTTCACAGTCAAACAATTGTCTACGTTCGGGACGCGCGGACGTGCTACGGCTACGCGCGTAGCAGGCTACGACCGAACTGCTACTGACGCTACGGACGGTCGGCCTAGACGGAACTCTACTCTGATCGATGAGGCACGTTCAACGTAGGGTGTGCTATGTTTATCCCAGCCATGATTTATAGGTACAGTCAGCAACATCATTTCTCTTCCCCAAACTGTTACTCTCATAATAAAAAAGCCGAACCGACCGGTCAAAACTTTTTTATAAAAAATCGTATGATGTGAAATTTAGTAAAAATTGATTAATGTGAAATTATAAAGGTAAATGCATAAATTATAAGAATTTGAAATCTACTATAATTTAAAATGTTTCACTAACAACACGAGTTTTAAAAAGTTTGAGGTTTGAGATTAATTTATTTCTCAAAAGAATACATGGATTCACTCGTATGAGAAACAATCAAATTATAATTAATACAATCTTTCGTAGGCTTAACAAAAGTTTTTTACATTTAAAATAAACAAAAACAATCCTCCTCCTTGCGTCGATTCCCCAATGCTGGGGGTCGTGACTCATCACGGAAGCAATCCTTCGCGCACGATGTTTTGCCATCTGGTCCGATTCTTGGTGACTTGAATCGCTTCAGCCACGTTCATGTTGAGTGTGGTGCGGATCTGATCTGTCAACGCTTTGGGTTCCTGCCCCTTGATCTCTTACCCTCCATTCGTGCAGTCATTATAATTTTTTGGAGGTTGTCACCTGGTTTTCGGGCGATGTGGCCAAAAAACTCAAGAATTCTCCTCAGGCAGATTTCGGAGAGCCTTGGTTTCCTATCGAGCTTGAGTTCTTGAAGAATAGAGGTGTTTGTCCTAAACGCTGTCCACGGAATTCGAAGCATCTTCCTCCAGCACCACATTTCAAAAGCGTCTATGCGATGGCGGTCTCTTACCTTTAATGTCCATGTCTCTGCTCCATATAGAAAAATAGAGAAGACTAGAGTATCCACTAGTGCAACTTTTGTCTTTTTGCTGATACAAACAAAAACAATAATAATAGGTAATATTTTTTTTAAAATAAAAGCCGTTTTGGATCCTTTTAAAATATTATAAAGATTCCTTTCTTTTAAATAACGTCCTTATGCGAGAAACACTAAAACTTTTATTCTCACCGTTTTAGTAAAATGCTTTCCAGCCACTATTCGTACTTAACAGATCCATTACGAAATTGTGCATAATTTGATTGCTTTCACCATCAACTTTCAAGTCCTCATAAAATTGACAAGGAAATGTAAAATCATATTTTAATTTTAATATTTTTCTTAATTAACGGCTTTATCTGTGGTAGGAATTAAACTTTATTTATTCTTCATTTTGTTATTGCAGACAAAACAAAATTGAAGAAAAATACAATTACTATGGTTTATTTATTTATTTAATCCTTTATTGCACAAAATAAAAATACAGTAAAGAAACAACACAATAATAATAGTACAAGAGGCGGCCTTATCACACTAGGTAATTTCTTCCAGGCAACCTTTGGATGGATATTGAAAATAGGAAAAATGAGCGGGCAGTCTAAGGTAAATAAAATAGTAATATATATAATATATACATACATATATACAAATACATACCAACAAGATATATTAAAATACACATACATACAATTTACCATATACATAAATATATACCTATCCTAACATTTACCAAAGAGGCGAATGGAGAAGATATTCCTCAGCTATGCTCCAGTTGAGAAAGGAAATGGTCTTTAATCATTTTTTTAAAAGACGACAGTGTTCGTGCCCGTCTTATTTCGACTGGAAGTGAGTTCCACAGTCGGACAGCTTGGACTGCAAATGATTTGTCCATGAAAACTGTGGAGTGCATGGGCATTTTCAGTTTTAGGTTCTCCGACGAATGGTTGTAATTGTAGTACATCTGGTTACATAGATTACCTTAAAGTAAATAAAAAAAAGACATGTCCTAGGAAGAGCACTGCCGTCTGAAAGACAGGTAAAGTTATTTACCTAGTCCAGACACAGAAGCCTTATAAAAATGTTAAAATAATAAGCTGCAATAAATAAATAAATAGATTATTACAGTTGATAGAAGTTGAAATACAGGCTAATTTCAAAGATATTCCAATCCGTCTTGCAAAATCGTCACAACTTATACGTCATAGCATGTAATAAACTGGAGAAAATCTTACAATATAATGAAGGACGTGCAGTGGTGGGTGTGAGGGCGGGACAGTCTCTAAAGCAATATAATGAACTAGACGCCTCATATTGTGCAGGTTTGTCGCATAGCATATATATTAAGTGCGTGGTGGCCTGTTGGTAAACGGACTAGACGCGACTGCCAACATGTTCACGGTGGTCGCGGGTTCGAATCCCAGGGCACACCTCTGACTTTTCGGGTTCATGTGTGTATTGATAGTCAATCACCACGCACTAAAACGGTGAAGGAAAACATCGTGAGGAAACCTGCATACCATAGCGATTTATAAAAAAATCTATGGTGTGTAAGTCCGCCAACCCGCACTAGGCCAGCGTGGTGGACTATATGGCCTAACCACTCTCAATCGTCCTGTCGATTGTAGAGGAGGCCCGTGCCCTGCAGTGAGACGTATATGGGCTGATACAGAATATATATTTTATGAGTGTCTTTGAAACCTTTTTATCTTTTTCACACCTGACTATATTTACATTTTACAATCTATAGAACAGTCTCGATCACTCTGGTAGATTTCTAGTATTGGATCATAAATCCCCCCGTCCAATGATCTGCGTCTTATTGTAAATTTCTATACGTTTTAGTTAAACTACCTCACTCAAACTATCACCTGATTTTATAGCTTTTCACTTGATTTTCTAAGCTAAAATAAACTATTAAATTACTGAAACGTTAAGCAATCACTGCTGGTTATTATATTAAGTCTCCAATTACATGTTTTACTGGTGGTATGTCTCCCATACTCGTATGTGTGAGGCCGCCTGGGTAGGTACTACCGCAATTTCTATTTCTCCTGCCAAACAGCACAGTTTCGTTTAAAGGGCATTGTAGCTAGATTGACTAATTGACATATTAAGACTTAATATCTTATGTCTAAAGATGACGAGCGCAGTGGAATGCCAAGCATTGTTTTGTAATTCAAGATGCTTGGTTTTGTCACTGTTCATGAGCGGTCGTATCGCTTACCATCAGGTAAACGGCATGCTCGTCTCACCATTTATTGCAATAAAAAAACATGTAAAATACTTGGAAATTCCTAAATTCTAAACCAGTGTTTGAGAGTAAGGGGTGGATGAAGTGGAAAATCACCATTGATGGAGCTCCAATTATTTAATAAAGGAACCGCAATAATATATTTTTTTATGATTTTATAATGTTGTATGTTCTACCACTTCAATGCTATATCCAGATCAGGTAAGACCCTCAAATCCTTGTATAGGTCTTTATTTTTACCTAGTGTGAAGTGAAAATCTGCTTTCTTACTCGTTTTACGTATAGCAAGCACCTGTATTTGGCATCCTTGAATCGAAATCATTGATTCTCATACCTTAAATTCATTAAGGCGTCGTCTAGATATAAGTTTACAAGTTTGTAATAAAACTTTTAGTCACAGGTTTTAGGACAAACATCCCTAACCATCAAGCGACCCAATATATTGAAATTGATTGATTCAGTCCGCCTATCACTCACATAAAATCTATTCACTATAAAGGGACCCTTCCAAATCGAATATGAGTTTCCGGCCTTTAAGAATTGGATATAAAAGGGTGGGTCAAGTGAAAAGTATTATGGAGTCTCAGGCTACATTTAATACAATCTACAGAGCACTCAATATATAGGTAGTCATTAAAAAGTCACTCACCCTCTATTTGAATATGATATACAATCCCGCGGCATAGTAACACCCTGTATCATAAATAAAACGAGTGTGTGAGAATTTCACCATATAAATGTTTTTATTGTCGCACATTTTTCCATATATGAATATTTAAATGAGGCCCGGCGTTGAACGGGATACGTACAATGACAATTTTGGCTTTATTTTAAGCCCTTAATCGTTATGATTGGTTTCCTTCACTCCAACGGTTTAGCATTATGAGTCTATTGCCAACATCCTGTAATATTGTCAATATTTAATGTCTATTAATCTGTACACGGTTAATCTGTACACCATCGGTGAGGTAGTTGATTTAACGCTGGCTGTGAACCAAGAGGTCCTGGGTTCGGACCAGCACCGAGACAAATATTGTAGTGAAGTATTTTTATTTTACTGCTACTTTTGTTTTGACAGTAATCTGCCTGCATCCCACAATCTCTTACGATCTTCACTTAACGAATGAATCAGTTAAGACATGGGTATATATAAATTTGATAAAAAAATATAACAAAAACAAATATACATGTTAACAAACACAGAAAAAAAAAACAAATTAACATCTACAAACGCATAAATAGAGAGTTGCGATAGAACCAGCCAATACGTTTTAGCTGAATAAATATTTGAGCATCGGGAAACCAAACAAAGAAATGTTAGATCCCAACAATACTAAGGAGGTCAGTGAATACATTTAAAACTCAAATTGAATTAAACCGAGTCAGAGATTATAAAACTGTTGTAAAGATAAAGTCTATGGACTATACAAGTCTTCTGAAAAAAAATTAAGAAGATAGTTGAAGTTCGTTTCATAATTTTTGCCAAGTAATAATTATTTATTAAAAAACTTCGCATTATAGAATATAGTAAATCAGAACTTCTAATATAAGTCAATTATATTAAACTAAGTCGCTAAGAATACTAATGTAGAGAAATTGTCTTTATATTGTGTAGATACTGGTTTTATGTGTCCTGTTTATGGCTCAAGATAATACCTACCCAAAATCCGGACGATAAATTTATACTGCCATACATAAATAAATAACACCCAACAGTCACATACATAGTCCTGACCCCACACTAAGATCGAGTCTTGTGTTGTGGGTATCGGGAACTACGAGAGACTTTTCGGTCTCACAAACACCCAGACCCGGAAGAAATATTTGTGGGCCGCACAAACATTTCTCTCGGTGCGGGGATCGAACCCGCGGCCTCTTGTTTCACAGGCGGCGTCTAACCAACTGCGCCACGGAGGCTGTCGAATGTCGGATACATATCGGATACCTAGGTACTACAGGTTTATTCTGTGTACGTTTGAGTGTGTGTATTCAAGAAGTAATATTTATTCATGTTTTCCGCACAGAAATTATTGAGACCAGATAGAAGTGTTAGATTAACGAGCAATTGGCGTAAATAATATATCCACGTATCGCGGGACGGGCAAAGTGATATTGGGTGTTTCTATCCATTATCAGCCCGGAGGAATTTGTGCCCCATATGGCGATAGGCTCGCCCCCTATCACATCGTAGGACGGAAAATATAAGGCGAAATTCGGGTGTTCTGGCACCTCTGCCTATCCCTTCTGGGAAAAAGACGTGAATTTATGTATATATGTATGTATGTATGCAATATGTAAAGTTATATTATCTATAAGTCTTACAACCGACCGCCTGCTGACGTCATCTTTTCCCAGAACGACATGTAATTCTGTCTTACACATTTATATTCCAAATATTCTGGCAATAAATTCCTTCATTTTACAAAACCCATTCAATAATTTACTTAAGTAATCCTAGTAAGGTTGTTAACCTTAAAATAAATAATGATTTATTATAAAATATCTCAGGTGACTGACCGCCGAATATTCCTTAATATCAGTATTTTCGCAACATTGTGTCCTATTCTCTAGAGAGTTTCAGCAGACATAAATACCATATTCATTCGCCTAAAAACAGCTGTCAGGATTATTTCTAATTTCGGTGCCAGAATTTCTCTCAGACAAAGTTCAAAGACATAAACGTTCTTACCGTGACATCGCAATATATGTACGAAAATATAATAATTTCAAGCAAAATAAATGGAATGGATGAAAGACTAGATTTTATTTTTAAACCTGCTTTTAACCTACATTTACATGGTGGTGACGCATTATTATTATTAAACTTTCACCTTTTTTCCTTGTAGTATAACCTATGCCTCGGTGGCGTAGTTGTACTACGGTACGGTTACAAAGCTGAGGTCTCGGGCTCGAATCCTGGGTTGGGCAAAGTGATATTGGATTTTTCTATTCATTATCAGCCCAGAGTCAGGAATTTGTGCCCGATATGGTGATAGGCTCGCCACCTATCACATTGTGGGACGGAATATACAAAGCGAAATGTGGGTGACCTGGCACCCCTGTCTACCCCTTCTGGGAACAAGGCGTGAGTTTATGTATGTATGTAGTATAACCTATCGGTGCAATGTCGGTAGTTCTCCTTGATATTTATAATTTCACTGGTTTTAGCGTCCTCTATTGTTAGACCCAGTGAGGGACGTAACTATTTATATTCAGTTCTATTATAATTCAAATATTATAATTCAATTTATAATATTATAATTCAAAATGTAACCACATGGCGTGAAGATCCTGGTGATCTGAAACACAGGCCCTGCCTATATCAGACACCAGTCTCACATCCAATTTGTAATTTTAAAATGTTGTACCCTTTTTTCTGTATGAGAGAATAAATAAATATTATATATATTATATATATTAACGTAATGCTGGAGCATTTCTTAATTGGTCTGAATGGTGAGACGAGCATAATATTCGCCTATCGTAAACGATACGATCGCTCACAGACAGTAGCAAAACCAAACAATATCACGAATTACAAAGCAATCCTTGGCATTCCACAGCGGTCGCCATACTGAGACATGAAATGTTTAGTCTCAATATTTCCAGTAGTTACTCTTGCTGCAATGTCCTTCAAACCGGAATACAACAGTGCATTTAAACTGCTGTTTTGCGGGAGAAATAGACATTGCGGTGGTACCTACCAAGGTGGTCTCTCACTTATGAGAGATCTACCACCAGTATCTAGAGATATTTGCCCATTCAACATAAGCGCTCGTTATGCCAGAGACCTATCCATTAAAATTAAAATAATACAAATGTATCACAACTATACAGGGTATATCAAGACTGCTGCCGAAAACGAAGCCGGGTGGTAGTTTTAGTGACTTCTAACACAATGCAATTGAAAATTTCGCATAGAAACGTGCCGTTTTTTTTTTCTTGTGAATTTTTAAATATCGTCGTTTTCGGATGGCAAGTCCTTAGTTATTACTAAAATAATAATTTAGACCCTTGCGTAAAATAGCATCTTCATAAATAAAAGAGTGTACACTCTTTATTTAAGAAAAAACTTTGTATTTACCACCCTAATAAGACGATAGAAAAAAATGGCAAAAAAAATCGTCGCAATTTTTTGCACAAAATTTAATCGCATTGTGTCTGAAGTCACTAAAACTACCAGCCTGCTTCGTTTTCGGTAGCAGTCTTGATATACCCTGTATAGTCCACCACGCTGGCCTAGTGCGGGTTGGCGGACTTTACAAATCATATAAATTCTTATAAACCTCTGTGGTATACAGATTTCCTCACGATGCTTTCCTTCACCGTTAAAGTGCGTGGTAATTGAATATCAATACACACATGACTCGGAAAAGTCATAGGTATATCCTGGGTATTGAACCCGTGACCACCGTGAACATATTGGCAGCCGCGTCTGGTCAATTACCAACAGACCACCACGCACTTTTACTGTATCACAACATTGCTTTGTAATACCCATGCACCACTTACCTTCAACAGGTTCGATAAAAAATACACCAAGTCTTGAAAAATAAACAAATAATCGACTATCCCAGTACGGAAACGCATACAAGTTTGTTTTGTATAAGTTCCCATGCAATATGTTTGGAAGTTGGGTTTTTGAACAAAACTGAGTGCCACAGCGGGATACGGCTTTCAAGATTCAAGTTTATTCGCCAACTATTGCGTATTATTCACAATGCAGTTGGACAAAAAACTGATATCATAAATTGTACTTTTTAAAATATAAATGCAGCGTTAGTTTGGGAATTTAAAGGCATATTTTGGTAAATAAATAATGTACAACTCCCAAGTGCGTGGTGGCCTGTTGGTAAGTGCGTGGTGGCCTGTTGGTAAACGGACTAGACGCGGCTGCCCACATGTTCAGGGTGGTCGCGGATTCGAATCCTAGGGCACACCTCTGACTTTTCGGAGTCATGTGAGTATTGATAATCAATCACCACGCACTAAAACGGTGAAGGAAAACATCGTGAGGAAACCTGCATACCATAGCTATTCATAAGAATTTCTATGGTATGTAAGTCCGCCAACCCGCACTAGGCCAGCGTGGTGGACTATATGGCCTAACCACTCTCAATCGTATTCTCGATTGTAGAGTAGGCCCGTGCCCTGCAGTGGGACGTATATGGGCTGATACAGACAGACAACTCCCAATAGTCACGCAAATAGTCCTGACCTCAAGTCTTGTGTCTTGGGTATCAGGAACGATGAGAGACTTTTCGGTCTCACAAACACCTAGACTCGAAAGAAATATTGGTGGGCCGCACAAACATTTCTCTCGGTGCGGGGATCGAACCCGCGGCCTCTCGTTTCACAGGCGCCGACTAACCGACTGCACCACGGAGATTGTTTTGGTTGGTAAAAGTGACAATCTGTGTTTTTCTTTGTGATGTTTAAATGGAAGTGTAGTTCTCCGTAATAAATTAATTTGGACGGTTATCAATGAATTATAATTATACGGCATATTTATAGCGTGGCGGGCTGGTAGGCCAATCACACTGACATACCCCTTTCGGCCTCCTCCGGGGTGCCGTAAGGGGAAATCAATAATTTCCCCCTTAAGCATTATTTTTAATGCCTAGAATTCGAACCTACTTTATCTATTTTACCAATCCTAGCCTTGTTATATCAATTATTTGCAGTCCTTTGCAACCATAATCAAACTAAACCGCGAGTACAACCTATCCATTACAATAAAAACAAATGGTTAGAAACTCACAGTGCTGTTTTTATTTGTTCTGATCGCACCCAAATAAAGTTTTATAGTAAACGCTTAGTTTCATGAACCCTTTAACGACTATGTCTAGTATCTGCGCTGAATTCGCAAGTTTAATTTTGGCAAATATATTTATGTAGGAAGTTTCTGAACACACCATTGTCTTTTTTCTATAGGTAGATGATGGTGGACATTATGATGTTTTACTTTATTTAACTCCACATACAATAACAAAATAAAAAAATAAGACAACGTTTACATAAAGGTGACAATTGGCGCTCTAATCGCTTGCCGCGATTTATTCCAGACAATTGGATATATTTAATGACATAATATCAACCACGCATTGTACGAGTAGCTTGTAAACATCAAATAAATGTGTGACCCAATACCCCACACAAAGCCCAGACTCCAAACTTAGATTCCACTGTTGTGTCATGCGACATATGCACATACATACATAAACTTACGCTTTTTGCCCAGAAGGGGTAGGCAGAGGTGCAACCAGGCCACCCACTTTTCATCTTATGTGTCCCGTCCCACGTCATAATAGAGGGCAAGCCTATCACCACATCGGGCACAAATACCCGACTCCGACTGATAACGAATAGAAAAATCAAATATTACTTTGCCCGATCCAGGATTCAGACCCTAGACCTTGGCGATGAAATCTAACCGGAATCAGGCTTGTGTCCAAAAACTTCGAAAAACTTTTCATTTCAGACATTAATCAATAATCAATTTGTGAATCACACAAACATTTATCGAACCTGCGGACTATCCTTTTACACCCAGTGAATAACTAACTGCCCAACGGAAGCAATCAAATATTATTATTATAATTCTCCTAGCATCATTATTAACTTTTCTCCTTTGATCATGTATTAATTTTATTATATTATTTAGTTCATAGAATATTTATAGCTTTAGTATTTTTATTTTTATACTGTCCCCACTCTCTCTTCTTCTTTACAGTAGAGCAATAAACCCGCCATTTCTAAATTATTTAAAGTTATAATTTAATTCCAGTGTGTGCATAATAAATACATAAATGCCGATGTATAACCTAGATAGGTAGTTATGATAACTCAAAGTAAACCGTATAAAATCGATGTAGATCCGCAAAACCCAGTTCCAACAGTAAACAATAGGGAATCTCATAAAGCTTGCACAAACAATATGGTGGATCGTAATTATTCAACTGTATTGAGTTCCAATAAATACAGATAACAATGTGATTTATACCTTCCCATAACTATTTACATTAGGAATATTTCTGTATTGATTTCGAACATTTGATTGCTTTATCCCACGGTTCGACTTAATGATTGGTTTTAATGTCTTAATTTTATTTAGTACATGTATGATTTGAATTTTATGTATACAGATGAGTATAATGACACGTTAAATGAATTACTGATATGGTACGTGTTTTTTGTGAAAGAAATGACTAATGATAGTGCTAAATGAAAGATGAATGGAAAGTGCTATATGGAAAGAGTTAAAGGATAAATGATTAAGATGTAGAATATAAAATACGGCAAATATATATTATAATTGTAAATCAGTTCACAATTAACAGCCCAATAAAGCAATCTATTTTTTTTTCTTCTTCAACCCTACAATTCATCACTCTAAATTATAATAAAGTTGTTCCCAGTGAGTGTACCATTAATCTAGTTTGCTCGGAGTCCCAGCCTCTAGGGTAAATACAATCGGGCCTCGGTCGAGCTGTCTATCCTATCCGGTTTTTGGGTCGACGTACCCGGGTCTTTGAACCCGGTGGAAACTTAATTACGTCGCGACAATCATTTAAGTAGTAGATGAGGGTTCGGCAGTAAGACAATTATATTTAATACCATATCTTCGTAGTGATTATACTCGTGGTAACAAACATGCCAATTTTGCCTCAGTAATATATTTAGATATAACGAAAATGTTTCACTTTATTGATATAGAATTAAATATAATTTTTTACATAAATCGTAATCGTAATTATCTGTGTATCCTTTTCTTGTATTCATCTTCTTAGAGCCTTGGAGCGATAATACCGCCAATTGTATTTTTTTTTTACTGACTGTAGTTATTTTATTGTCTCGTGAGCGTAAAGTGTGTATAAATAAGTATATATTTACAGAACTTTACAAGAACGATAATTATTTAATCAAACAACATCTTTAGCCGAATTTCTCAATTAAAATCTTTATTTTGACTGTGGCCAGTATTTTTAATATAAAGAATACTACGATAGTACCAATAACATACGAGTATAACAAACTTTCATAAAACCCATCTAACCAACATCCAACCCACTATTTTCCTTTTATTTTTTCTAACAAATTACAAGTCTAGTTTGATACAGAACTTCCAAGCATTGCTCACAAGGTTGAACTAATAGAAAGAAATCAAACGAGTTGTTTTACCGTTGTGCTGTCGACTGGCCGCCCGCCAAATCACTCGAAAGAGCGCCTAATAAGCGATGCGCAAACAAAACCCGAGTCACGTAAAAAGATTTTGCGAGGTAAAAATTGAGGTAAACAAAGGATTGGGAAGTTCGATAGTTGGCCATTGGTTTTGTGATAAATGTGATGTGGATAACAAATAAAAGAATTTGCTAGAAGTATTTTATGATTTACACATAAGTAGCGGTTCGGCCCGGACTCGCCCGGATGCAGATACTTTTTAAATCAAGGCCTCTTTAGAAATATAGGAAACTATTTAGCGTGATAATTAATTTAAATATTTAACTTAACGTTCATGCCGTTCTTTAAACTGAATCCACCATCCCAGAATTTTTGCAACCGAATTTTGTATTTTATTTGACAGATGAGTACTTATAGCTGTCTAGCGATAGCTAATAAAGACTTTATCAGGAACTGGTGAAACTGACCATTAATGTTGTAAAATGCAAAGATACCCTAATTGCAAGCATCACATAAATAAATACACCCAACAGTCACAAACATAGTCCCATCCACACTAAGATCGAGTCTTGTGTCGCGGGTATCAGAAACTACGAGAGACTTTTCGGTCTCACAAACACCCAGACTCGAAACAAATACCTTTGATCACACATACATTTGTTTCGTCCCGGGGATTGAATTCGCGTTGTCTCGTTTCACAGACGGCGTCTAACCAACAGCGCCACTGAGGCTGTCCAATAATTTGATCATGCCCTAATACTACGTTCAAAAATTGTATACTACTACCTAATCTTTCCCAATCTCGCAATCGTACTGTCGATTGTAGAGGAGGTCCATGCCCTGCAGTGGGACGTATATGGGCTGATACAGAATCTTTCCCAATAAAGGGTCACAGAACTATTTTACGAAGGGCAATAAGGGTGCGATGTACAAACGCTATCTACAAATTGAAACTTGTAAGTTTAGGAAACCCGTGTTCAAGTCGAGCCCACGCGTGTTCATTACAATCCGAGGTACGACCGCTGAGTAGGGATTTCCTTGTATACTCTGATTGAAAAACGTTTTTTGATGTGTATTTTTTTCGCATTTTAAGTAAATAGTCAAAGGTAGTAGTATCATGTGGTAAATGTATCTAGTTTTGAATTACGTGCTTAGTCGTAACATCACATATAACAGAGTTGGAACATGTTTTTTAGATGTGTAATTTTGTACGATTAATTTCGAATAATAAAATGTTTTAAATAAATAAATATTTTTTGTTGCCCATTTAACTAATGAAACGTTGTAATTTATTTTTTAATTGTTTTGCTTTTGCAATGAGTACAAAATGTGTCCTGTTATAAAGATTCAGCATGACACAGTGGAGTGACAATGTGGTGAATGATTTAGAACTAAAACTAATACTCAAATTATGACATAATAAGCATGAACTCAATTGTATTAAATTTAATTATTTTTTAATGCAATGCAGGGGGCTTCTGACATATGAGAGACCTACCACGAGTAAATATTTTCATATCTCATATCACTTTGTACATAAAATAAAATAAAGTATATTTTTTTGGCCCTAATAGAAAAAAAATAGATTAACTTAATCTTGTAACACAAGAATTCTTCAAATCACATTTATTATCTTATCCTCTGAAGTAGTATCCAACACCAACAATATTAAGCTGTTGAATTATGTATTGTAACGATACTGTAATGGCTAAGGCGGTCGGGACCCCTCCTTCACATGCCATACATCTGCTACGTGTCTAGAATCTATGCTTTGCCATATTCATTTAACATCTTGCTACTCCAATCCATTTGGATTCGTTTCTGATTGAATTAAGATGTTGTACTAGCAGAGGTGTGGCAATATGGTTAATTTTTTTTTGTTATTGTTTGTTTGTTGATGTGGTCTGGACTCAAAAACTATCTGCACCCGAGCGAAGCCGGACTCGACCGCTAGTAGAGAAATATTTAAAAGAGATAGAAGGAATTAAATATTTTTGACGGCAGTCTCAACGAATGAGAAACGCGACTTCAAAATTATTAACTCAGTTTTCTGAAAGACTGATCAGATTCTATATTGTCTAAGTTACAATAAGACTCTACGATATATGCGCAAATATGTGTTTTCGTGTAATTCTCAATTATAAGGTCATCGTAACATTTAGTTTACCACCTTTAGGTTTACTACAAAAAAAGTCATGTACTTTCTTCGTTACTTTCTTTTGTGGCTACTAAAGTATGCAGTGGTAAAGTATACCCGCAGTATTAGCTCAAGTTATATACTTTTGACCACAAGTACTACCACTAATGTACCCACAAAAACATTTTCAAGGCAAGTAGGACCACCAACCGTAAAATTAAGTGTCCAAAACTCCCATTTGCCTAAAATAAACGGGCTAAATGTTTATATTTAGAGGTCTAGCCTACCTAGGTTCCAGACGTTATTTTAGGCAGACGGTAAGCAGAAAGTTCTAAATTATAGGAATATTAAGGGAATAAATCATTTATACTTCGGTGAAAACAAAAAGTTTCTATAATATAAGTTACTATATAATCATGGCATAGTTATTATTGTGGGTATTATAGCACTGCCTCGGTGGCGCACTGTACTAATATTTCCAGGATGGGGGAAAGTGATATTGGATTTTTCTATTCATTATGAGCCCAGCCAGAAATTTGCACCCAGTATGGATATAAATATTATTAGATCATTTTTCATTTAAATGCAAAGAAAACAATATAAGACAAAATCTACTTGAAATGTGGTAATAGTCAATATTTGTGTATTAAAGCGCGTGGTGGCTTGTTGGTAAACGGACTAGACGCGACTGTCAACATGTTCACGGTGGTCGTGGGTTCGAATCCCAGGGCACACCTCTGACTTTTCGGAGTCATGTGTGTATTGATAGTCAATCACCACGCACTAAAACGGTGAAGGAAAACATCGTGAGGAAACCTGCATACCATAGCGATTTCTAAAATTTCTATGGTATGTAAGTCCGCCAACCCGCACTAGGCCAGCGTGGTGGACTATATGGCCTAACCACTCTCAATCGTATTCTCGAGTGTAGAGGAGGCCCGTGCCCTGCAGTGGGACGTATATGGGCTGATACAGAAAGTGGTCTTTAGAGCAACATATAAGTTTATTTACATAGAAAAACATCTTTGAGGATTCAGTAATTACTATACCCATAAATGGTTAAGAAAACTCACATTCCGTAGATTTCTTTAAAGGATTTTAATGCCATACAGCCAATTCACAATAGACCTGCGCGCTAAACCATGGTCAAAGTCTTCTTGACGCCTTCTTAGCAAATTCTTACAAAAATTATATCACATCCATCCATCCATCCATCCATCAGCCAAAGGAAGTCCACTGCTGAACATAGGCCTCCCCCAATGATTTCCACAGAGACCTGTTGGAGGCAGCCTGCATCCAGCGACGTCCCGCGACCTTTATCAGGTCGTCGGACCATCTTGTGGGTGGACGTCCTACGCTGCGCTTTCCGATACGCGGCCTCCATTCATATCACATCATATCATAACAATTTATTAACCTGTTCTAACTAAGCCCTAACACAAATTCATAAGCCAACTGCGGTGTTAATCTCAATTTCCTTCAAATTCGCAGGGTTTGAATATAATTTGATTAATTTCAACTTAGTTAAGATCAAGTTAGATTGGAAATTATAATCGGACCGGCGTTACGGACCCACAATATACCTAATATTTTAACATTTTCTACAACAATTTTCTAGACAACGTAGCTAACTAAAAGAATAGTATTTGTATCTTATCCTTTGTAGTTAGATAATAATTTATTTAGCATTATAAACAATACTTAAAGTAACAATAAATAAAGTAAACATAATAATAATAATAAGAACTACTAATATTAGCATAAATCAAAATACTAATCAAACAACTCTTGTAAGTCTGTGTGAAATTAAAGGCTTTTTTATTTTTTTTATTATTATTTTATTTTATATTCTTTGCAGTTGTAGTACCTTCACACGGAATATTTACTGTAAATATTATAATTGAATTCATGATTTTGTTAAGGCGTAAATTTAAAAAAAATTGCTTCTGAGAACAAAAACGGTTTTAAAAATAGCATCTTTGACATGCGTAAATGTCGTGTAATTTTATATACGAAATTACGACCTTAATTACTTTATGAATATGTATATACACATACATAAACGCTTTATGTTATTATAACTATTATTTATGTGGTGTACAATAAACTATTTATAATAGAATAGTCATAGAAAATGCGTGGTCATTACTATGAGAAAAAATATATGTAAAAGTGATGCAGAGTTACATTTTAGTTCTGTAAATGTCAGTTATATGAAATAATTAGAAAATTCCATGGTATGTAAAGTCCGCCAACCCGCACTATGCCAGCGTGTTGGATTATATGGTCTAAGATCTCTCAATCGTACTTACGGTTGTAGGGGAGACCCGTGTTCTGCAGTGGGACGTATATGGGCTGATACAGAAATAAACAAATGTTACTAATCCTTGTATATCCAATTTAGGAAGTCACCTATCACGCGATATTCTTGTATACGTGACAACCATGACTTTCCAATCAAATCCGCCTTCACCAGTATTGCGTGTAATAAAATATAAGCCAAACCTTTATCCTATCTGGTCACGAAACGGTACGGTAAGAAAAAAAGCAAGTCAAAACGACTTCGAAGATTGTTTATAGTTAAACGAGCTTATTTGCAGATAGTTTTGAAACTATTTTAAATTATATTTTGTACATTTCAAACAAATTTAAAAAAAAAAGTGACCCAGGTAAAAGTTGGCCGGTCCACTAGTATCCTATAAAGGTCAGCAGATTCTATAGTACCAATTGCCATAAACTCTTTCGCTTCTTCTACTATGTCAAATAAATCTACTTTCAACACTAGTTTATACCTCAAATCTGGTGATAATTACCTCATATGCGAGATGTCGCCTAGGTCTATTTCTATTTATTTCTTCCGCAATGTCTATTTCTCCTAGACATCCAAACAGCTGTTTAAATGCGTTGTTATGTTTCGCATTAAAGGACATAGCCAGAGTAACTACTGGACGTATTGAGACTTAACATCTTATGTCTCAGGATGGCCAAACATTGCTTTGTAATTCAAGGTGTTTTCTTGTTTTGCTAGTATACATGGGCAGTCGTATCGCTAACCATCACGCTCATGACATGCTCGTCTCGCCATTCATCGCAATATCGAAGTGTCACAATCCACACACACCTCTTTAACTTCTTCTACCAAGAAAAATAAATCAACTTTCAAAACTACTTTATACCTCAACCCAGCCGTGTATTCGTGTACCCACGTTGGCTTCAAGAGTTCCTTTGTCAAGTATCCAACCGAGATAAGGCGTCTTGAAGTGTCCTCGGAAGCGTTAACTCGCCAACTTCGATTCATTCCGGATTCATCCATAAAGGCTCCTTTACTTCCGAATCATGGATTAACAGAGTTGGGATAGTTTTGATGTGTAGATTTATTTTTAGTGCGGTAGGTTTAATTATGTTATGTTTTATTGATATTTTTTTTGTTTTATTGTTATTTTTTTATTAATGTGGGTGCCCTCGCACCTCTGCCTACCCCTTCTGGGAACAAGGCGTGAGTTTATGTATGTATGTATGTATGTATTGATATATTTTTAAGAGAAAGCCCATATAATACAGGTTCTTACATACACACATAAACTTACGCCGTAAATAAATTTCAATGTGTAACATTCGCGTACATATAGGAAACTATCAAGAGGATTGGAAGCAAATAACAATGACAATAATAGTTTCTAAATATTATCTTAACTGCCGATTTATCCTTTTCTATCACCAACTTTTACTAGGAACTTTTATATATTTGTAACTTGCTAATTACTATACGGGTTTTAAAAATTCTTCTGGATTATAATTATGTATATTTTTTTATTGCATTGTATGGCGAGAGGAGCTTGCCGTTCGCCTGATGGTAAGCGATATAACCGCTCATAAAGAGTAGCAAAACCAAACAACACCTTGAATCACAAAGCAATGCTTTGCCTTCCACTGCGCTCACTATCCTGAGACTCAAGATGTTAAGGCTCAATATGTCCAGTAGTTACTCTGGGTACAATTTCCTTCAATGCTAATGACAACAGCACTAGGCCAGCGTGGTGGACTATATGGCCTAACCACTCTCAATCGTACTCTCGATTGTAGAGGAGGCCCGTGCCCTGCAGTGGGACGTATATGGGCTGAAACAGACTAATGACAACAGAGCATTTACACCGCTGTTAGATGGGAAAAATAGACATTGCTGTGATTCCTACCCAGGCGACCTCACACATATGAGATACCTACCACCAGTAAGCATTTGCATGCAGTTATAAATTACATAACAGACTGGGTAGTCCAAAATATTTTTTATTTTTAAAATCTCAAGTCAGTTACACTACTTTTCAATTGAGAATCAAGATAGTAAAAAACCGCAAAGGATTTTCTGCACAATGCTCTGAGGATAATGGATTTTGCTAGGCAAACAAACGCATGAAAGAAAAACCTTTTTCCTCGCAAGAAAGAATTATGTTCGAAATCTGTGACATTTTTATACTTGTGTCTTTTTATTTCAGCTTATGGAAATAAACACAATCATAATTTCTTAAAGCTAGCTGTGTTATATTCCCAACGTCCTTACCCCTATTTTTCTGTCTTATAATTTACTAGTGGTTCAGCCCGGTTTCGCCCGGAGCAAAAAGTTTTTGAGTCAAGTCCAGTTTAGCAACATAGGAACTATTTCGTTTGATAACTGTTTTAATTATTTAAACTCAACTTTACTGCCATACTTTAAATTTAAACTGTCCACCCCATTTCAGTTTAAAAGAATATCAAATATATTTAAATTCCTTGCAGATCTCACGGGAATACTTCTTTTTGTCGAATTAAAAATAAGCCATCTTTATCCAAATGTAAGCAACTTCCGTGCCAAATTTTATAAAAATTCGTCCAGCGGTTTGAGCGTGAAGAAGTTATAAACACACAACTTTCGCATTTATAATATCAGTAGGAAGCAGATTTTTTATTTCTTACTAATCTCCACTAATGATATTCATTATCCATACAGTTTAACTATGTTTCAACCATATCTTCATACCGAATCTTTTACTTACATTAAAAGAACAATGATAATCCTCCATACATTTTTTTGTTGTAATTTTTTTGTGTGTATTGAGATGAAAAATATTTTAAAATATAGATTTCGAATTCCTTCACAATTTTTTCTTAAAATGTACTATTGTAGCAAGCCTAGGAAAAAAGATATTCCACTATAAAGTTTTACAGATTTTCTACACCTTATCAAACTCGGTGGGTAGTTAGTGTTATTTCGTTGCATTTATATTGGCGTGAGGCAAAGTTATGACGCACAAATAAAAGTAAAAAAATATATTTTACACGCAATTTAAATATCAAGTACTTATTTATTTTATTAATCTAATAGTAATATCATGTGTAATGAAATAAAAAGGAAACAGGGGACAACTATTTATTATTATTTGCACAATAGCGCATTCAGGCAACAGAAACAAATTGTTATTCCTTAATTAATTAATCAGTGATTATTTTGCTGTTCTCACTTCTCTGCACTATTTTTTTACATTAATTATCTGAGAAAGATAATGCAAGAAAACCAGTCAACCTTATATTTTAAAAATGGCAACATTGAAACGACATAACGCTTCTCCAATAAAAATAAAGCAAATATCAATAGACTTTTACGAAAAATGTGTTTTCGTAATTCAGGCTTAGGTACGCCGTGAGCTAGGCACCAAAATTACTTAGAAAATAAATTATTAACATTTTTATACATGAAATTTATAGACGCTTAAGAATTGCATTAACAATGATTTTAACAATGTTCTTTACAAGTATGCTTTGATGTAAAAAAAATAAATATAGGGTATATTTGTTCACCTACTTGAAGTTGAAATCCTATGTAATTTAATCGTACCTTGACCTTTTGAAATTCTCATTTGTTATGTACACGAACTTGAAAAGGAGAATAGTTATTCGTGTTATTTTGCGTTGTATAATTTTTTTTTTTTTTTTTTTCCATTTATTGTAAGGACTTTGTCGCTGAGCGACCATATCGTCCTATAAAGATTACAATACATAATACAATACACATATCAATAACAATTATAACTACAACTAACAATAAGAAAAATTATTATGATAAAAGAAAATACAATACTAAGTACTACTTTTTAAGCCTATATCAGCTATTTTAATTAATGCTTTAGCTGCTTCTGATGACGGCAGAGCTAAAATACTGTTAATAAAGCCAGTGTGCGTAATCTTGTTTCGATCAAAATATTTTGTTCTAATTTGTTCGGTCCGAGCACATTCCACCAAAATGTGAAATATATCTTCAATCACTCCACAGGTGTTGCAGTTCGGCGATGTGACTTTTTTCATTAAGTACGCAAATTTGTTTGATGGTATGTGCCCGGATCTTAGTCTAAGAATAGTCTTGACACTGTTTCTGCTTAAAAGTATGCTGTCTATCCACGGATATTTAGAAACATGCGGATTTATTGTTTTATACCAAATACCCTTCTCGCGAGACCTTAGGTCGAAGTATTCCTGCCACCCTTCTCTGCATTGATGTTTTATGATCTTAAAGTAATCAGAGTACGTGGACAAAATATTAATTGGGATCCCGTCTTCAGTTGCTTGTTTTGCTAACGAGTCCACGTCATCATTTTCTTTTAATCCAATATGCGATGGAATCCATTGGAGCACCAACCGTTTGTTAAGGGACTTTAATTTCAAAATTGACTGCAATATTTGGTAGGCAATCGGTAAACCTCTCACAGAAGAGGAACAACGAGCCAAATGTTGTAGGGAGCTTTTAGAGTCTGTCAAAATGACAAATATATCGAAATCTATTGAATCAATGTATGATAGAGCTTCAGCTATGGCAATCAATTCAATATGCATTATAGAAATATTTGAGTCAATTTTAAATTTTACGTTGCATCCTACGGCAGGGTCCAAAAAGGCCGCACCTCCTCGAATTAAGTCCTTTGATCCGTCAGTAAATATTTTGTAACAATTGGCATACTGTTCTTGAATATACTTTTGGCAAATAGTATGTAATTCATGGCAGCTCATCTTACGTTTCGCCCGGTCAATGAGAGGTATTGAATTAAAGATTACTTCCTTTAAGTTGAGATTACTTACCCACGTATCCAAAGAATATATTTCAAGACAGGAAATACTATGCATGGGCATTGAGCCAAAAGAATTTTGAATATCTAACAATATGGGTAATATTTTGTTAGACCAATAGCGAGCATGGCGAAGCAAACTTAATTCTCTTAATATATTAATACTACTATTATTGATAAAAGATCTCGATTTAAACCAAAATTTTCCGGCTAGAAATTTCCTACGCATCACAAGAGGTGGAAGGCATAGATCATTCTCCATCACATAAATTGGCGTGGATCGCACAAAACCACCAATAAGACGTAAGGCTTGATTCTGGACCTTATCTAATTTTAATAAAT
The DNA here is from genome assembly GCA_023078785.2 of Hyles euphorbiae. Classification (NCBI taxonomy): domain Eukaryota; kingdom Metazoa; phylum Arthropoda; class Insecta; order Lepidoptera; family Sphingidae; genus Hyles; species Hyles euphorbiae. Next base: position 8,349,123 of record CM041035.1, read on the forward strand.
TTGTCTTGCAACTATTATCGTACAAGAATGAAGCGTAATCTATTCTACTACGAATGATTGAGATGTACAGGCGTCTTAGGTGTCTTTGATGAACACCCCAACCTGGCCCTGACAGAGCTTTTAAGAGATTTAAGATCTTTGTCACTTTTAGTATAATCTCATTTATATGCTTCGCCCATCTTAAAGCACTATCTAGCCATAAGCCTAGGTATTTTACATGTTTAACCAACTGTAAAGAGTTATTATTTACCACTAAATTAATATTCGTTCTAAAACCACCTTTTTTAAAAACACATAATTTGCTCTTTGTGGGAGAAATGGCTAATCCTAAATTATGTAGACAACTTTGAAAAACTTGGCATGCAAGTTCTAGCTGCCTAATCGCCGAATGTGCATTTTTGCTCGATGTATATAAGACAAAATCATCTGCATATTGCGAAATTTCGACATTGCGTATGGATTTACATATGTTGCTCGTAGCCGCATTAAAAAGAAATGGAGACAGAGGGTCACCTTGAGCAATTCCCCGTCCGGTAAATCTTTCTAAAGTGTGACCATCAATTGTAATTTGTAACTGCCTACATTTTAAAAAGGTCCAGAGATACAAGCAGATTTTAGAACCCACCCCATGTTGATCCAAGACAGATAATAGGGAACTCACGTCAATATTGTTATAAGCATTGTCAATATCTATGAAGCACGCTGCGGTCACAAAATCTTTACAAAAGCCTATGTGAATGTGAGAAACTAATCGCGTTAAATTATCATAACAAGATCTTCCCTTGCGGAAACCTACCATATTGTCAGAGAACAGATATTGCTTTTCAAAAAACCACTCCAATCTTGTGTTCAGAATAGCATGTAAAATTTTACAGAGACAGGATAACAGGGAAATTGGTCGTAGATTAGAAGAAGAATCGGAACTTGTATTTAATTTAGGAATGGGAATAATTTTTACCTTGCGCCATTGCAGTGGGACAAAACCAGAATAAAGAAATGAATTATAAAGTTTAATTAAAAATGTTTTACCTGAGCTTGGTAGATGTTTAATCATAGAAAATGAAATTTGATCACATCCCGGCGCAGTGTCAGAATTTTTAATAGAATTTTCTAACTCCTGTAAGGTAATTTCTGATTCAAGTTTACGGTTTGTAGATTGAAAGTGAGGTTGAGGAGGAACAGAGTAATCAGGAGACAAATCATTAAGAAGACGTTCGGCTTTATCTTTATCTAAGCAATTATTAGATATGTTAGGCCTACGACCCTTCAACCATCGCATTTTGCGCCACATGTGCGACGATGACGTGGTTTCATTCACAGAAGAACAGAAATTTTGCCATGATTTACACTTGGCTATTCTTATTAGTTCTTGAGTGATACGAATTTTGTCTTTTAAAATGTCCAAATTTGTAGGTGATGGGTTGCGTCTTAAATTTGCTAAAGCGCGTCGACGTTCGGCTACCGCTTTGGATAGATCAGGGTTCCAATATGGTTTAGGCTTAAAAGTGCCACAAATATGTTGAGGGACTTTAACCAATGGAATAAATCTGTTTGCAGCTTGTTGTAAAGTCAATTCAAAAGCGTCATAATTTTTTTGAAGGTCAGATTGGAAGGTATATTGGGATAATGAATTTGCGATGTATGATGCATAAGAACTCCAATCACTATTTTTAAAGTTCCTTTTTTTGAAGAAGTCTCGATATATATTTAAGGCTGTCGACAATTTAATTATACGATGATCACTACCAAGAGTTTCGTTACTAACATTCCAAGAAAATAATGTTGCCAGATTTGTAGAAACTAACGAAATATCAGGTGAAGTCTGTTGTAATAACCCATTCACGAGGCGCACTCTGGTTGGATCCCCATTATTTAAACAGCAAAAGTCATTTTCCAAGATGGAGTCAAAGATCTGCATACCCCTTAGATCATTTTTATAGGACCAGGTGATATGATGAGCGTTAAAATCACCTAAAATTAAACAATTTCTGTTTGCAAGAGAAAGTACGAAATCCCAATCATTTTGTGTAGTATGAATAGAAGATGGGCAGTACACAGATACAATGTTCTCAATTTGTTGACAATTCAGTACCTTAACATGTAAAAGTTCAATACCAATATTGGGACATCGTGGTAAACAAGCAATACTTTTCACAGTTTTATGAGTTATAATAGCCACGCCGCCATATCCATCTGATCTATCCAATCTATAAATATTATAACTAGGCATATTAAAATAACTTTCTGGTTCGAGCCAGGTTTCACTCAGCACAGCTATATGAACCTTTTCCTGTGTAAGCAATGACTCTAGAGATATGGCCTTAGGTCTCAAGCTTTGACAATTCCATTGTACAATATTCACATGAACTATTTTAGAATTAGTAGCCATTATTTGCAAATACATTAAAAAGAAATCCAACAAAATTCTCACTAACCATATTTGAAATAATCCATTCTGAACTAATTGTTACAGCTTGTCTAATTTTAACATCTAAAGAAACCTTACTTAACAAAATTTGATAAAGCTTATAAAGTAAACGAATAAAAGTAAAATTTGTGGTCTTTCTGTCAGTAGATGTCTTCTCTGTCTGTGTGTCCTCAGGTGTATAGTCTTCTGTAGACTCTGTGTCTTCATGTCGGTATGCATCCATAGGTTCCGGAACTGATGGTGTTGTCATACCGGGGACTGGAGTGGGAGGCCTTGCCACCTGTTTACGGTGTTTCTTCGTTCTATTATTTTGTGCAATATTAGACGGCGTCTGTTTAGACGAAGTAAACAGTTGAGACATCAGCTTCTGTTTCTGAGGTGATTTAGTAGTCTCCTCGCACATTGATTCAGTGTCACGCTGCATTAGGCAAGAAACACGTGGTGGTGGGGATAGACATCTATCAGGCACCGGGGAGGGAGGAACGTATATAGTAAGGGCTTTTGTGTACGTACAGTTATACTCAGACATCAATTGTCTTATTCGCCTTTCTTTTATAAAGACTGGGCATATCTTTTGGAGAGCCATATGATTACCGGAACAGTTCACGCATCGGAATGATGTGATCTCACAGTTTTCGTGGTTTTTCGTGCACTTGGGGCATATTACTTTTGTGGACGGGCAAAATAACCGAGAGTGGCCAAACTTCCAACAACGGGAACATTGGGTCACGGGAAACACATAGGGAGATACGCTCACTCTTAGTCCAAAGAGGTATACCTACATATGAAGGTAGTGAGGCCCCTTTAAATGCTAGGCGAATAGATTCGCATTGTATCCATCCATTAGCCGAGTTTTCGTTAAATTGTCGCTTATTCAATCTTTTTGCTGAGATTAAGTCGAACTCACATGTCAAATTTTCCAGTAAATCTTTCTCGGTAACATTCAAATCTATGTTTCTGATAACGCCATATGTTACGCCTACCTCAGACGATCTCTGGCGCTTCCAACCCAATTCATCGAGTGATTTGTTATACATAAATTTATCAACATCGTCTTCCTTTTCAAATGTTATGATAAGTTTGTTTTTATGGACATACTTAACACGAGCGATTCCATTAATATTCTCGTCTTTAAACAGCTTGGCCAATGCAAACTGTTTAGGAAACGTATTCGTACACGTCACATGAACTAAAATTTTTTCTACTATATCCTGGCTACTTCTACGACTAGATTTCCGACCTCGAGTTACAGTTTGCCAATCTTCTTCTGACGAACATTCCACGTGTGTTCTTGTCCTCTTTCTATTCACTTCGTCCACTACACTCATTTCTTCATCGTACATTATTGTATCAGTTATCGTGCCTTCGCTTTCATTGTTCAAAGTAATAGCGTCTTTATCGTGCGGGACACACGACTCATTATTCATATCGAATGTGTTCCGACCCGAACGGGTCGAGCACGCGCTTATCTATAAAAATGTGCAGGTGATTAGTTAATTATTGTTTCGCACAACACGACCGCTGTTAGCGGTTAACGCAAAGCAACTGTTGTATAAATATTATCATCTACTATTCTAGAAAGTTATGATATTTTATGTAAAACGGAGCGTAGGACGAGAATAGGCAGAGCAAGAATTTACGTAGAATAGGTATAAAAGGAGACAAATGGAAGGTCGTATAATTATCACTCCGTATTTCTAGTCAAAACAAGCCATTGATCTTAAAAGACTTGACTTACGTCTCCTAATCAAACTCGTATACAAAATAAATATAACGTGCATTGCGCTCAGTGGCGTCAATTTAGATTTTGTGTACTTCTCAATCGACTGTGGATTCAGTAGCGGTATTTTTTAAATAAATAAATAACAACCAATAATGCCACATACAAAGTCCTGACCCCACACTAAGATCGAGTCTTCTGTCGTGGGTATCAGGAATTATGAGAGACTTTTCGGTTCCACAAACACACAGACCTGAAAGAAATATTTGTGGGCCGCACGAACATGTTTATTGGTTCAGGGATCGAATCCGCGGCCTCTTGTTTTACAGGCGGCGTCTAACCGACTGCACCACGGTGGCTGTCAAAATTAAATAAAAAAGGCATTTTTCAGTTTGAACCTGCGTTAATATTTTAACCTGACTACTCGTATTTAATCATAAAGGAATAAAAAACTAATAACCAAACAATAAAAAACTCCGAATGGTTTTATCATTCTGCATGGTATTTACACCAGCCAGCCACTCACGACCAAATATTTCGACCCTTGGCAGTTGTGGACACTGTTGACCTGATTCGGGTAAAATGCCCCTTCTCATTCATATTTTGGGACCCGTCAACATTACGCACAACGCAGAACATACTGAATTATTTAATAACACCGAAATAACGTTTCAGCCCAAAATCATACACAATATAGACGTCTCTATTAGTTGAAACTTTCATTGTTTCGCAAACCTAAAACGTACACACTCAACTACATCAGTTTATAAAATGCTATAATAATGTCTATTTCTCCCGTTAAACAGCAGTGTAAATGCTCTGTTACGTTTCGGTTTGAAAGATATCGTACCATTAATTGCAATAAAAAAAAACTTGAGAAAAGAACGCCTTGTTAGTAAGCGAAAAATTAGTTTAATTATGAGAAGAAAATAAAATATAAGACTTAATACATATGTATTTTTAAAAGGCCAAAGATCATAGAACATTTTTATCATCAAGATATTTATCATAATCCAAACTCCAATATGCATTTTGTTTATATTCGTCGAAGTTCACAATACAATACAACAAAAAAATCATTCATTTTGCCTCGAAAAACTAATTTTATAATAAATCCATTAAAGTTTGCAATTCACAAAGCCTTACCGTTTTTCGGTCTTCTTTTAAATCTTTATTTAATATTTTGTGTATGAACACTAGTGAACATTCTTTAGTTCTTATAAAACTTAAATAAATATTTTAAAATCTCGCCTCTGTGACATCGGAGTATCTAAGAATATATCTTGTGAAGGTAACTTTAAAGTTATACCTGAGATGTCTTCTGAGTTATGAAGGAAGTTTAATCAAACTTTTAGCAACAGCATGACGAGAGCCCGTCTGTCTATTACTCAAAATTATGAAATTTCCGTAGGAGAAAAAGGTCCAGAGTATTTCGTATTATTTGTGACTTAATTATTATTGCTGTGACAAAGAGAATTGACCTGTTTAACATAAAATCGATGATAGGAACAGTGGATATATATGAGAGGAATTAACAACGACAACATTTTGTACTACTAACTACTGGACATATTGAGACTTAACATATCGCTCATCCAAAAGAACAATGACGTAATTACGTTTTAGATTTTTTTCGGAAGAAATGTTTTAAAAATTTATTAATAATATAATGTATTTCCAATCATTTCGATGAAATCTTAATTATTTTATGTGCACACATAAAATAATTACTATGAACGATAATTCAAAACAATTTCGTGCGAAAACCCAAGAATTAAAAAAACATATAATACAATCAAACATTTTCATCATTGTAATTACGTCGATGTTCTATTGCAGTGATTCTCAACCACTGTGCCGCGGCACTTTTGTGTGCCGTCAAATTTCAAAAGTGTGCCGCCAAATTTTGCAAATATATAATAATGTTAAATTATATCAGTTAAAAAGAAAAATATTTTTAACATGAATATGTATTTAAATCCACAAAAAAGTTAATTATTTTATTATTTGCTTTGCAACGCGTTGTTTCTTAGTGCCAAATTGTGATGAAGCGGCGTGCATAGCAATAGGAATATGTCTCAAGGCGCTCTTTGTGTGCCGCCAAATTTTGAAATCGTTAAATATGTACCGCAACAAAAAAAGGTTGAGAATCACTGTTCTATTGGATGAGCGATATTATATTTCAGAATGGCGAGCACAGCGGAATACCAAACATTGCTCTGTAATTCATAATGTGTTTTGGTTATACTTCTGTCCATGAGCGGCTATATCGCTCAACATCAAGCGAATGGCATGCACGTCTCACCATTCACTGCATAAAAAATCTTATGAAAACATATATATTATAAATATTTTCGTTAGATTTTTATAAATTGTTGAAAATGAACTTATCTTTTAACGAGAGAAAATCTGTGAAGTTTTGATCTGTTATCTACAGGGGGAGACGGTACAGGCGACCTGTTATGTCTGTCATTTGCCTTTGAACCCAGCACTGCTAAGCTAAGGACTGGACCTATAATTATTAATAATACTAATTTAAGATTAAGATACCCAGAAAATTACTTTTTTAAATAAGTAAAAAAAGGTTCCATACTGTATTATACGAGCAATGGCTTTCTGTAACTAATAATTGAAGATTATTTTCATTGAAGGTGCCTTAATATTGTAAGAAAAAACAATTCAAAATATGTAGTACCTATTGTAGTACCTATTACAAAATCTGAAATATAAGAACAAAAAAAGGCAACGAGGAAACTAAAAATATGTAATTAGCCGATTCACAATTTATTTATGGCTATACATAATTTCTGTCTGAATAGTTCCGTCTCGGGCCAAATGGAACAAAGATCGTTTGGATAGACTTCAATTTATAATCGTCTTATAAACTCTTCTTTGCTTCGTACTCACTTCATGTCTTCAATTGTCCACCAAACGTGTCTCTCTATTCCGTCCTTCCGTACTTCAACATCTTAATCAATTATCCTCTAACTCTTTCTATTTCAAGTACTTTTATTAGTCATCTCTTTCACACAAGCCACGTTCCATATCAGTCATTCGTCTAACGTTTCATTCTACTCGTCTTTCTTCATAACATTCAAATCCTACATTTCTATATTAAAGGTATTATTGAAACGTTTATCAAATAACAAAACGCGTCTATTTTTACTGCATAAGATATTTAACAAATACAACATCACAAACATGAAATTCCTGTAGTAAATACACAGTGAAATGCAACGGAGGGATTGTGGTCTCAATGCAACGACCGGAGAGCCACCGATGTGAAATAAATCATTAGGAATTATCAGAGATTAAAACTGTATGCTAGACGAATACTAATACTCTATCTTTGGATAGGACACACTCTAGACTGTTTTTAGCACTAAACTGATATAAATCATTGCTGTACCGTTTAATTTTATAATGATTTATTGTTATGGTTACAAATCATTTTAAATTAAATGTATAGATTTATAACGATTTCAAACCAAATAGTGTTAGATTGCAGTGCAAATATTTTTTGTATCTCAAAGCATTCATAACTAATCACTTGAACGCTATTTCATGTCCTTTTTTATTCTTTTATTTTACATATATTTAATTGGGAACATACTATATTTAGCTATTATAAACTAAGTTACATTATTTAAAAATACATTAATCAATAAAGTTTCCACTTAAAGAAGAAGAAATGTTATCCTAATTTATTTTATACTAATGTTAGCCTAATAAGTTAAAATGTGATTGCCTATGTAAGTAACATTAATGAAAATGTCGGCGAAGAACGAAAGTTACCAACATAGCCCAGCGGATTATCAATTTCATCTTTTAGTAGGATTGGAAAGATCAGATGATAAGTAAACCTCTTATCGGCAGCTAATATAATATAATTAGCATAAAAATATCCTTAAAAACGGCGTGGTGGCCTTTTGGTAAACGGACTAAACGCGGCTGCCAACATGTTTATGGTGGTCGCGGATTCAAATCCCAGGGCACACCTCTGACTTTTCGTTGCCATGTGTTTATTAAGAGTCAATCGGCACGCATTATAGCTGTGAAGGAAAACATCGTGAGGAAACCTGCATACCATAGCGAGTTGTAAAAAAAAATGTAAGGTAGTCCACCCACTAGCGTGGTGAACTATATGGCTTAAGCACTCTCAATCGTACTCTCAATTGCAGGAAGAGGAATTGCTCAAAAAAGCCCGTGTCCTACTGTGGGATATTCTATATGGGCTGATACAGTATCCATAATAGCTAGGTCAATAAAGAACATAGGGTGTTAGAAGTAGGTTATCTAATTTTCAATGCCTTCAAGATATTGTGATTCCTGGACATTCAGAAACTTAAAACTCAATGTTGCGAAACGAGCGCAATGCCACGCAAACCTAAGAAATAGACTTGCGAAATATCGCTTCAATTTATTAGCAGGCGCGCCGCTAATTACTGACTGACGAGCGGCGAATAAACTGCTCTTTCTTTCTGTCAAATAAAAAATACTTTTTTCGTCTACTAATAAATATAATATTTATTGACAGTATTTTATATCTTGCGAAGAATAGCTTCTATTTATTGGCAGGCGCGGCGGTAACTAACTGACAAGTGGCTAATAAACTGCTCCTTCTTTCTGCCTGATAATTTTTTTTTACCTCCTGATAAAAATAGACATATTATTATTTTTAAAAACCCAAAGGTCAAAACTCATACACAACAAACGCATTTATATTATTAAAGTTAAACGCAGCAGTTTGCAGTAACCGCCGGCGCCCGACGTGATCGCGTTGCAGACGGGCGCATTATCGATACAAACGTCGATATGTCTCCTGTTCTTATAGATTCTATCACGTTTTTATCTTTTATACTTTTTAAATTGCAATAGTTGATTGTGGCCTGAATTGTTAATTGTTAGTAAAAATATTAAGTCTGTTGCAAGGATTGAGGTCATGGATAGGTCGAATTAAATGCTAGGGAGGGGAATAAGGATATAGGAGTCGGTTATTTGAAATAAGGAATTTAAACATTTGAATTCTATCTCAATATTATCATTATGAATATTGCCGAATTTCAAAAATTTTATATTCTCATTTAAGGGCGCCAAACTGAAATGATGTTGTTGATAAATTAATATAGTAAAAACATTGTCAATGGTAATAGGCTGATTATTTTGTCCATCTTAGTAATCTTAATCAAAAGCTAGATTTATAATAATAAGGCATATCCGCCGATCTCACGCAGGACTACACTATAATAAATATGGGCCTTGATTATGGGTGTCAAAAACCATGAGACATTTAAGTCTCCGGATGTAAAATGTGCATTTAGCTCTTACAACACCCAGACAGTAATAAAAATATTTTGATATTTATGTCGGAGCATGTACAATTTAATTCTCAAGTAATCTCCACTTTTTATTGGAAATTGTTTGTAAAATCATAAATTTGATTCATGCCTTTTTTATTAAAATTTGTAGGTAATCTTCAAAAAATTATAAAAGTCAGTGTATTGACATTTTGTGTTTTTCAATTCAGAGGAGGGGACTTTACCTGGGATCCTGGCACGGTATATAAGCAACGATAATGGTCTGAGGAGGTTTTTGTTGTGTTCAAAGAGTCGAGGCGGTCATTATGGCTGTGGAAGTGTTGCTCGGAAATAAGTGCTGCGAACCTACTGTCGGTGAGTTTTGTTATATTGTTTTTACCACAGTTTTTTACTGTAGAAAATCCTGTTAACACTATTCCTATTGAAGCGTTTTGTTGTTTTGGGAACCGCATTATTATATTATGAGCAATCGATAAATTACGCATATTATGGCTTCCATTACGTGTTTAGCTCTTTCATAAAACCAATATTATGTGAGGTTATTTTATTCTGTGTAGTAATTTCAACTTGCAAATTAAGTCATAAGTTACTCCGACCCTCAAATCATGTAAAAATCTGACTCCAAATGCTGGTGACATACTTTTCGCCATAAATATAAAATGGAAGAAGATTGACCAAAATTATTACTAAGGCGTGATAAATTATGCTCTAGTTGTAATTGTATTTATAGTTGTAGTTATAAGTAGTTGCTCTTTGTGCCGTGATTTTTTTAATTATTAATAATAAATTGGTTTATTCTTTGTCTGTAGGTAAACTTATATACCTTCTTTTGATTACAATGAAAAAAACTGAAAATTATCTACAATAGTGTATAATACTTAAGCTATTACTATTGTTCTTCATTGTATTTTATATCCGGAAAATATCAGGATTTCACACATATTGCGATCTAGGGTTTTGAATATAAAATAATAAAATAAATAAATGAATAAACACCCAACAGTCGCATACATAGTGTTGACCCCACACTAAGATCGAGTCTTGCGTCGTGGGTATAAGGAACTACGAGAGACTTTTCGGTCTCGCAAACACCCAAACCCGAAAGAAATATTTGTGGGCCGCACAAACTTTTCTCTCGGTGCGAGGATCGAACCCGCGGCCTCGCGTTTCACAGGCGGCGTTTTGAATACCAAAAAATAAGCCGGGACGTGGGTATTTTTAAAATCGGAATCCTTAATATTTAACCACAGCTTACATATTATGTATGTTTTTATGAGAAGATTTATGATGGATAAGTGACGCCATTACACGATGTCTGCGGCATTCATGTCGAAATTAATGTAAGGATGTGATGTAATTTCCACACGACACTCCGTCACGTCCGCTCAATGTCACCTCGCCGAACTAATGATTCGGATAATGCGTGTTTCGGCACCACAAGTCTTAAGCGTATATTGCGTATTCAAATTTTTCTTCATATTGAAAATTTATGTTTAGAAGATGTTATTGAATCTGTAAGTAAATGTTGGTAGGTGCACGATTCAAAACTCCTAAGATACAATGACCTTAATGTCGCTATGGAAATGATTAAGCCACTCCTATATCAAATTACTTAATAAATACACATTTTATATCATATTGTCTTATAGCTTAATTGGTTCTGCAGCTATACTTAAACATTAAACGCAAAACTAGAGGTTTTTATTCTCTGTTCAATTCTTTATAGTGTATTCTGTTCATGTATCAATTATTCTCTGACAAGGTATTAACTGAGAATGTTCACGAGACTATTTTTATTTATTTATAAGGAAAGCCTAGAGACAAAATTAACAAAAAATAAGATACCGACCATAATTCATAAATAAAATAAAGTTGCTGTTTACAAGCTTCCATATAATGGGTATCTCAAGACTGCTACCGAAAACGAAGTCGGGTGGTAGTTTTAGTGACTACAAACACAATGCAACTAAAAATTTCGCAAAGAAACGCGACAATTATTTTTTTTTGGATTTTTTAAATATCGTCATTTTTGGGTGGTAAATCCATAGTTTTCGCTAAAATAATAATTTAAACTCTTTTATACCTTAGATTATTTATAAATAAAAGGGTATACACTAATATTTTAGGAAAAAATGTATTTACCACCCAAATATGGTCATAGAAAAAAATAACAAAAAAAATGTCGCTTTTTTTTTGCAACTTTTTCTATTGCATTGTGTCTGAAGTCGCTTAAACTACCACCCGGCTTCGTTTTCGGTAGCAGTCTTGATATACCCTGTATAAATTACATTTTGTAACATCAGTTGCTTTGTTTTTCATAATACTTGCAAAATAGCTTAGATTAAAGCCCTTAAACCTGTATAGTGTACACCGCACTTAATATTCAAGTTCTTGCCGTGATGAATTGGAATTTATCCCTATTCGCATATGTTCATTATTCTCGAATCTTCTGTTTACGTGATATTGCCCTGTCAACGAAAATTATTATTAAGTATTTACCTAAGTAATATTGTATGTCTTGTAGGTAAAGAGATGTTCTAGAGGATAGTCTCCATAATCTTCTGATTTCCGAATTTAATATTTGTAAATCGTACTCTAATTGATACGTTGTATAATACGATATACGATGATGTATAACTTGGCAAAAAATATTACGATGTTGTGACAACTGGCATTAAATAAAAACAATTATGGCACCACTTTTAAAAATGAAGGTATGTATGTCTATACATTTTCTTACGGTTTTTATTTGTTTTGAGATACAAAATAAACGATACAAATTAGACGAACAAAAAAGATACATACTATAAAAAACAATAATAAATACAATTACAAATATCTAAATATTTTCTGTCGTAGTGGATCAGGTTGCCATATTAATATTAAATTCGAGCTTAGCGCCCGAATTAAAAACATACTCTTTTTTGCCAAGCTATATACGTTGCGAATATTTGCAGATAGACGCGAACTGAGTTTAATGATAATTTTTATACTCTTATTGTGACTGCCACGGTGGCGCAGATATGCCACAGGATATGATTGCCAAGCTGTGGTCTAGGGTTCTTATCCCAAGCCAGGCAGTGATATTAGATTTTTCTATTCATTATTATCCCGAAGTCAAGAATTTGTGCCTGATATGACGTTACTTTCGAATCTAATGTATGAGGCTCGCCTATCACATCATTGGACGGAAAATACAAGGCGAAACGTGGGTGTCTTAGTTGTACCTCTGCCCATCCCTTCTGGGAAAAACACGTTTATGTATTATGTCTTGAACAGTGTTTTATTTATTACATACATACATAAACTCACGCCTTGTTCCCAGAAGGGGTAGTCAGAGGTGCCAGGGCACCCATATTTCGCCTCGTTTGTTCCGTCCTACAATGTGATAGGTGGCGAGCCTATCGCCATATCGGGCACAAATTTCTGACTCTTGGCTGATACTGAATAGAAAAATCCAATATCACTTTGCCCAACCCGGGATTCGAAGAGATTCGAGACCTCAGCTTTGTAACCGTACCGTAGTACAACTACGCCACCGAGGCAGTCGTTTTATTTATTTAGTGTTTTATTTATTAAAATATATAATATCCGAAATTTTAACCTCGATTATCTTTGGCGGCCATTCAGTATTCACACATACTTGTCATTAAACAAGCATAAAATAAAACCAATTATTTTAATATAGGACAGTCTTTATTGTTATTTTAAGTAGTTAGCATAATAACAATATACAGCGTCTAAAATATAACATTCAGTATAAAAATATTTAGGAATGAAACACGACGTAAGCTCATCGTTATGTTACAAATAATATAATAACAAGATAAAATTCTAAATTAAGAACATTTGATCGGTGAGTTGTCGAAATAAGCCTCTTAAAAATAATATTCACATTTCCAATCGTAGAGATTTAAGTTAATTTAAATCGTGTTAATCCATTATTGTAATTGGATGCGTTGAACTTTAAAAAAATATCACTATTTTTATGTTAATGGATCGTGGTCTTTTTAGCCAGTTTAATGAAAAAATCAATAATTCAGTCATTGCCACAACTAAATACGTCTAAAAAATAAACCCTATATATACTTCTCATTAGAAAAATCGAAATACCTTGCAAGTTCTACATTATTAAAGATTATAAAAAAAATGTGCAAATTTCGGAACATGTGCCAATGTCGTTTAATAGTGAACAATATGAAGTTTTCAAATCTTAATTTTGATGTTCTAAATTTTTTTAAAAAATTGTATATTTTTCTGATAATCCTTACAAAACAAAATTGCAAGGTGTTTCGATTTTTCTGATAGGTATATAGAAAGATTGCGTAGTTTTACCAAATGTTACTGTTGCAATTGCAAGCAAAATTAAATTCCATGATTGCCATCTCGTTTTTTTTCTTATTTTAGGGTTTTCAGCATATCCAATCACAATAATCAATGAATACTATACCAACATTCACACGCATTTCAGTTTATTCCATTACATATAAAATTATTCATTACTTTAAATATAACATGAATTTGATATATTCTCTGTGAAGGCACATCATAATTACAATAGCACAAATGAGCACAATTTTAAAATCCTTATGTAGAGAATAATAAATTGATTTTTAAAAATTTTCATTTAAATTAGAAGATAAGGTAACACTACAAAGTAAATTGACAGTATTTTATAGATTTTACTACACAAAAGATTTAAAAACGGCAATGAACAGCTTTGAATTGAATTGCTGTGGCAGTCGAATAAGTGTTGCCAGCCAAAAAATAGATAAAGAATAAAAAATGATTTTTTAAAGTTTGTCCAATTACCTAGGAGTCAGAGTTCCATAATTTTATCCTAAATAAGAAATTACAAATCTACATATTATAATTATAATCTTTCATAAAAAGCCCATACATTCTATGACTCAACATGAGTCGCGTAAAACGTCGAAGCGTGTTCAACAATTTCATAGAATAGTGTATATATATTTATATATATATTTAGTGTAAATATTCATTTGAAGCTACATAGAAATGATTCAAAGGCACCTATTTTGTACTGCTTATAATAATGTTTATGGGGTCATCCATGAGACAAATCCTGGAATTCATTTGTATATCTTACATATTCAAAGTTTTGTAGTTATGCCTAAATTATACGAAAATAGTAACATTTGTAATTTATGTATATTGCAACAAATCATTTTCTGCATAAAAATTGACACCAGTTTTTTTTTTTGTAGATAAAGTTTTTGCAAACAATAAAAAAACTTTTTGCTCGTCACAAAACACGAACCTACGTCTCCCTTACTATACAACTTGCATATCTCAGACGACCCCTAAATATAATTATTTACTTAAATTAAAACTATATACAGTGTAACTTATTTACATGGCACATACTTGGCTTTGTTATCCATACAAATATTAATATACTATAAATTCTTAAATAACGATTGGGATAGATTTTTATACAAATGATTTTAATTAGAATGGCACTGAATTCATTACCTAAAACTAATTTAACACACATAAAAATCACATATGCGTACAATACTACTTTCGGACATTCATGTATATCATACACTTGATACTTGAAGTATACATTCATTCTGGATACGTATAAATTGAAGTATTATACTAGAGCGGACATCGTGAACAAAATCTTTGCGCATTATATATACAGTATTCCCTTTTGCGAGAGCGAATATATTACTGTGGAGGTGTGACAGAGACAGAAACAGAAGGAGCGGTACTTTATCGTTCATTTGTTACATTTCGTTTGCAGTGTCCCCTCTAGTATATCTCAATGTACGTATCCTTACGTTTTCAAACCTTTTGTTTCCAATTTAATGATTATATTTCTCCATATATCTGAGACATTTTCCATTTTTATATTTTTGTCTAAGCAGTGTCTTGCTACATAAAATTGTTGTTTTTTTTTTTCATTGAGGTATTATACTAGAACGGACATCGGGAACAAAATCTCTGCGTATGGTGCGTGCGCAAGGGTACACATTGAAGCGAGAGGGAAGATATGTTACTTCGTATGTGTGACAAAGACAGAAATAGAATGTACCCTTCATTTTGTTACATGAATGTTGACATAAAAATAACATTGAGATCTAGTATATTAATTATCTCAATGTTATTTTTATGTCAAATTTATTATTTACTGGGTTTTCTTGATATGTTTGTGAATAAATCCGGTTCAGTATTCTTAACAGCAAAATTCTAATTATTAGTCTACCCAAGGCATGATAAGGCAGTGTTGTAAATATACAGGATATATATTTATTTTTAAATATTATTTTAAGGCATATTCTTATCAACTCTCACTTTATCAGTTAAGGAAACTCGCATACAGGCTTAGGAGTATGTAACTTCGTTTAATTTCAAATTTTTTTAACTCCAAACAACTCTTTCCTTAATATTCACAATGAAAGTATCTAATAGGATATATGAACATAATTGTGCCTTATTACATTATGAGAGATCTGTTACATAATTTGTCAACTCTAAGAGAAGAAATGTTTTACGATAATTTCGTACTAAGGGGAACAATGCTTTGAGAAAAACAATTTCGTCACATTGATTTAGTTCCTTCTCCTTCTCCTATTCAATACTCGCGTGTGATTACATTAAATTATTTGTATTTCATTGCATTTTTTATACTGGTACAATAAAATTAATCCAATACTTAATGATCAATGCAATCTGTTAATATTCACTGGCAATTATTGTTTGTGAGCACTTCAAAATTTTTTCAATATTTTCAGCATCGTCAGTGGCTGGCATTTGGAGCTGATACGAGGTTAACAGCCGTAAAGATAGCACCAACAGTATATGATGATGGAAAACCCGTCTGTCATGCACGTAAGTAATGTTTTTGTTTTTTAGTCGGTTTATCTCGTTTGAACAAGGCACAAACAATTTTTTGTCAGTAGATACTTAGCATTTTTTTTTTTTTGTATAAGGTCCTTTGTACTTTCTCGTAATTCTTTAACATTGTCATCCAAGCACTCCAAAGGTTGCCTTAAATTAGGTATTAACTACAAGCAGTAGATACAGATTGCATTGCACTTTTAAAAGCAGTCCACTTATCACCAGTATAAAAAAATGACGTCAAAAATGCATAAACCACACACGATTTTGATAATAGAAAACAAAAGTAACAAAGTACACGTACATATTACGATCACGAATACCTTTGAGATTAAAATCCTGACCTTGAATTAGTTTTTCAATAGAATTTATCCTCTTCAATATCCAAGTTAGTTTTGTTGTTGGGTTGGTTGGAATGCCTTCGTATGGTGCCCATCGAGTCGTATTCATTTGCGATGGCCTTCGGGTATAGTTTGGGAGTGGTTACAGTAGGGTTGTGGTTATTCGCATTGGATAGATTGTTGCTTTTTGATAGGAGTATCCCACTGGTACTGCCGATGCCTGAGAACGATGGCTGGCGTTTTGCTTTGCGGGGCTGTGGATGAAAGTTATGATTAAGATTTTTCTAGAGAAAATGAAAATAGTAAGGGTCAGTTTGAGCGGGTTTTTATAACTGTGTGGCAGGAAATAAAAATAGTGAAATGAATTTGCAGTCGTTTCCATTTGCCATTACCGCAGGACCAATATCCTTGTTTTCCTCCTCTTTTTCGTTACATTTACAAAGGTTTTTACAGTGTCAGGAAGTAAAAAAATGTATACATTTAAGCAAATTCGCGATAAATTCCGTAAATAATAGTTTTATTTCAATGGCTTTTACAGCATCAAAATGCAATCTTAAGTTAGAAGGATGGCGATAATTACTTTCCATCGGGCATCCAGGCTATATGCAATGAATGTGATATATTCAACATGATCATCTCAGCCATAGGAAGTTCACTGCTGAACATAGGCCTCCCCCAAGGATCTCCACATCGACCTGTTGGAAGCGGCCTGCTTCCAGCAAGTTCCTGCAAATCTAGGCATACTATTCTGTATCAGCCCATATACGTCCTACTGCAGGGCACGGGTCTCCTAAATCGAGAGGGTGATTGAGTGTGGTTAGACCATATAGTCCAGCATGCTGGTCTAGTGTACGGCGGACTTGTATACCATAGGAATTCTTATAAATCACTATGGCATGCAGGTTTTCCTTCAACGTTTTAGTGCCATACTATTACGCTATAGTGTGCCACCTTAGCCAGGTCGTCCGTGCACCTTGTAGGCGTGCGTCCAACATATATACATATATTCTATATTTGTTAACTCCATGTATAAATACTCACGACTTCTTTCAATGGTACAGTGACGTAGCTGTTCTGCTTGGCGGTGATGTAGTGCGGGCTGGAGGGCACGCGCGCCGCACGCCGCCACCCCCCGCGCCGCTGACACGCCAGCACGCCGCCCAGGCACACCACGCAACCTGGATACAATGGTATGTATTCATTTATTTATTTAGTATATTTGGAACACCAACAGCACAGTATACATAATATTCTTAAGTAAATTTAACAATTGGTCTAATACAGGTACACGTGCCAGTAACAGGCGAACACAACATTCGTTTAGACATTTATAAATACTCTACAAACATAAACTCTATTCTACAACACAGGAAATTTTATAGCTATAGAGAAATAGAAAAATAATCTACATGTAAACTTAACATTTTTGCAAAAACAAGAAATTAAACTGCTAGAATTAATTGAGATGTAATATCGTCGGTGATATTATGAAACCGCGGAACTAACAGTGTTTAAAACCGCGTAAGGTAGGTGCAGTGAATTTTACAGGAACGAGGAAACACACATAATATTTACTAAACTACATGACTTTCTATTGTTTAAACTTTTAAATTGTCAAATTATAATATTCTTCTTGGTATTGTAGGCATTAGGTATGTTAAATATGTATTAATTAATTAGTAAATCGACTAAGCCCGCGAAATCTGAATTTTGCTAGTTTTGTAAATACGCGGTTTTAAACACTGTTAGTTCCGCGGTTTTAGAATATCACCGACGATATGTATTAATTTTTAAGACCGTATGGTGTGTTTCATTGTCAATTTTAAAAACGGTAGAGAAAGAATAATAATTGTCTATCCCTGTCTCGTGCGGAATGCACGCGATGGTGTGTTGCATTGTCATTTAAGATCGTAGAGAAAAAAAATAAAATTGTCTATGCTGTCTCGTGTAGAAGGGATAGATTGCTTACGATATAATAATGGCAATGCCAATGCTTGCTACGGACGTGTCGGGTATATCCAGACAGGTACCAAAAACGAAGCCAGGTGGTAAAATATTACATTTTTTATATTTCTACCTATCCGTGTAAGATATGGTACGCTAGGGCTCAAATTATAATTTTACCAGAACATATCTATTGGCCAACTAAACTCCATGATACTTAAAAAAAACATTTAGAACGCGTCACTTTATTAAAAAATATTTTTGTGTAATTGTCTGAAAGAATGTCTGAAAGTCACTAAAATTACCACCTGTCCTCGTTTTCGCAATTTGAATCCGTGTATAATAAAGGTTAATCGCAAATATAATTACTATCGGCAGGACACAGGCACAGTCGTGTCTTCAACGCAAGTCGAGGCGAGTGGCGACTAATACTGGGCGAGTAGGACCGAGTGCCTCTACACCAAGTCACGTGTTACCATCATCCCCTACTATCGGGTAAGTAGTTGTGTTTAGCTCTCCTATACCGGGCTGGTGCATGTTTATTATTACTAGCCTGGGATACGTGACCGCCCGTTTCCCTATTGTACCCGTTTACATGTTGTACCCGATTTCCATTGCACCCGCTTCCCCATTGCACACGCTCCCTTATCATGACTGAGCTTTGTGTTCCAGATACCTTCTACCATGAGCTTCTACCACGCGCCCATTGCATTGACATCAGCCCTCGCGTCGGGCTCAAAAGGGGTTACTAGTGTAACCTTAGCCGCTTGGCGAAGACATGGCTCCCAGGCACGTGGCCGGGATCCTACGTAAGAAGCGCCTGTTTGCAGTCCTGACGAGCCCTTCACATCCCCGAACCTACACTACGAACCACTTCTGTGATTGTGCTTAGATGTCGTGCATATGGTGTGAGAATAAATTGACGTTTCCACTGAATTATTACCTGAGTTTTACTACCTATCCTAAAGACACCTCCACAACTCTACTCGCTTGGTGTTAATTGCCACTAACTGGCACGCTGCTATTACGTATATCAGCTCATATGCGACCCACAGCTGGCCACTGCATTCCTCTACAATCGAGAATACGATTGAGAGTGGTTAGTTAGGCCATGTCCACCAGGCTGGCCTAGTGCGAATTGGCGGACACTGTCAAAACATACAATCCGAAATGTCAGGTGTGCCGTGGGATTCGAACCCGCGACCACCGTGAAAATGTTGGCAGTCGCTGGTGCGTTTACCAGCAGGTCACCACGCACTTCATCTCGTAACATACGTACCCATAATAAAAGCGGCGACCACACATCCGATGATGCTGCCGACACTGAGAGACTCTCCGCCGGTCGTCACGAACGAGGCCATCTCCACGCTCGGGCTGTAGGCTGGCATCGCGTACAGTTCTGCGAAAATTAAGGTAAATAAACACAATGGTCTCACATAATACATAATCCTGGCCCCAAAGTATCGTGTCACGTACATAGTTCTGACGCCATATTAAGATCAATTAAGTCTTGCGTCGTGAAAATCAAACTTCGAGAGATTCTTCGGTCTCACGAACACCAAGACTGACACGAATACTTGTGGGCCACACAAACATTTGTTTCTTGCCCCTGAGGTTGCTGATGAGTTTTTTAATCCATAAATATTATTTTCCGATACTACTTTTAGGGGCAAGCTGGGGGGGGGGGAGCGGGGTTTAATCTATACTCCGACACGAAGTTCGAATGATCGGAAATTGAACGTCAATATAATTATTGTAATCAATACCGTTCTCTATGAAACTTTTCACTAACTTCGAACTCGGTCTAAGATTACTTCGTACGATACAGGATTCGAACATTTTTTACAGTATTAAAGGCATATTCGTACAGTTTTACATGCGATGTTTATTACGAACATTCGTCGTCGTGTCGGAGTATAGAGTAGCAGTAACAATTTGGGCCCCAGTAATTTTAAAAAAAGATTTAAAAAGATTACTGCAATAAATACGATCGTTTCCATTTTTAAATAATAGCTTAAAATATAATAATTTGAAAGAATACATTATAATACATATTATAATTACCATTATCAACATCATCGCCATCGCCATCACCAGCGCACCTGGCGACCTGCAGCTGCGCGCCCACACACGCACCCGCCGCGCAGCCGCGCCGCCGCACGCGCTCGCCGCCGCCGCACGCGCCCCACGAGCCCCACGGACCCCAGCCGCCCTCCGACTCTGTGAGAACATATGGACCAATTATACTTTAAATTTAAAAATGGAAACGGTGAGTAGCGGCCCAATAGAGGGCTATCTCGAATCGTAAGCTTTTTATTATATATTTAACGCCTTGATAGTATCTCTGCATAGTGCAAAAAAGCATTTAAATAAATAAAGATGTGAAAAATAGCAAGTTGTTTTCTAATGTGGGCTAGAATATTCGATATATTGTCCATTATTTCATAACAGTATTTCATTATACATCATATTTTCAATTTTAGGATGTGAAGGTCACTAACCAATGCATTAGATGTGAATATTTACTTTGTTTAAATATTAAAAAACATTTCAAACTAATGGTTGTCATTTAAATCATATACCCATAAAGATGACCAACTTAACACAATCGATAGAATTAATTTCCTTACCAGCACAAGTAGGTACGCAGACAGTGCGTTCAAGCGCCCCAGCGGCATCATTACAGCCACGAGGAGACAAACAAGCCCTAGTGCGGGTTCGATGCCCGGTCGCGCCGCACGAGCCGCTGCAACCGCTCCACTCACTCCAACACGACCATTCACCTGCAACAACAATCACTTAATCAATTAAAAGTACCTTAAATTGGATACTTGATACTACAAGACTATTTAAATTATAAAAAAAAGGTTTTTACCAAACTACCGTACCTATAAACCTTTGATAAACATTTCTATGTATTCTCATAGTTTCCGACGCAGGAAATCATATTTATACGGAATCAAGATCAAATTGCTTTTGAGCGTTTTATTACACTTTTGGTACCATATTCGAATTACTAAATACTCACCATACTATATTCCAATTACTCACCAGTACAAGGATGCGTGTTACACGCGCGTAACATCTCCGAAGAGCCGTTGCACGGGGGCCGGCGGCAGCGCCTGGTGCGGGCCTGCTGCCCCCCGCCGCACGGCGCCGAGCACGGCTCCCACGCCTCCCACTCCTCCCAGCCTACCTCGTCCTCTGGGGGGCTCGAGCTGCATTGTCCGTGCGCTGTACAGTATCTCTCCTCTTCGCGGGCTACCGATAACTGGGGGGAAATAATGGTATTAATTCAAAGGCTGTTTCTTTTTTTAATTGAGTGTTTAAATTCAAGGTGTTGCTCAAAACCAGAAAAAGGAAAATAAAAACTAGACTTAAGTTACCATATTTTTTACAACTTAAAGATTTTTACACATCTAAATTAATGAGTTACTTATTATTTCGCATGTTTTTAGCCAGTATTGAATGATAGCAAAGCACTCACTTTTATTTGTTCCGGCGACGGAGCTTTGCACACGAACTTGAATCTCTTCTCAGTGTAGCTTCCATCCGATGTGTTACCTGCGAAACAGAAATAAATCAATGTAATAATGTGAGAATTTTAGCAGTATCTCCTTACAACACGCAGATTGCAGATTTATGTATCCTTATCTGATAATAATGCCCTGAACAAAATAGTGAAACATAAGTAAACTACTACTGTAATTCCCATAAGTTTCTATTAATAAATAATTAAATGTATAAAAAAATACACATTTCTCACCAGGTATCTGCACCCAAGGCGTCCAAGCAGTAGTCTTGCGGACTTCACAAGGCCTCATATCACACGTCTGCTTCTCAACCTCGGGGCCGTCGCAGTCCGCCCCGCCGTGCTGGGGGGCCGGACTGCCGCACACGCGACGTCTCTCACGCATGCCCCCCGCGGGCCCGCAGCCCGCCCCGCCTGACGCGCTGCACGGGGACCATGGGCCCCACGGCGACCAGCCGCCGTCTACTGGCGCCAGCGCCGGATCTGGAGACAATTTTTAGTGTGAATTGCGGAACAATGTATTAAATAGAAGTGCTGTGAATTTATGAGAATTTAATGACGATTTGTATCATTGTTAAATTATAATTTATAAATGCTTAAAAATACTCAATGATTTATCCCCACGATTTGTCAGGCATTTTATTGCATCAGTAGGTACGTGCAAAAGCCAACTTACTTCAAAGGAAGATAATTTTTAAATCGAGTTGTATAATTTATAGTTTCAGTATCAACGTAAGTTTTATCCATAATTTACGAACATTCTAGAACCTTATTCCATATCACAATTGAATAACATCTTTGCACGTATATATTTGTAGAATTACAACAGTGCAAAATATCCCTATAAATAGGCCCATTTACTTAGAGTTTGTCGCATCGAAGATACGATTATCGTAGGAATATAAAAAAATAGCATCGTGTAAACATTGTAGACAATACAGAATTCACAACAGAATACAATAACAATAATCGTGATATAATAGTGATATAATAAACACGATTCGACGTAAATGGTGCTTTAATTATTTTTCGACACAAAAATATGATTAAACACTCACCCGGACAAGGCGGCAGATTATGACAGTAAATATCATCCACGTCTATCCCGACACACACGCGTCCCCCGAACTTGGGTTCTGGAGAGGTGCAAGTACGTCGGCGGGACTTCACAGCTATCCCACAGGACGCCGAGCACTCGGACCACGCCGACCAGGATGACCAGCCGCCGTGGACTGTGCAGTTGGTCACTGATATACTGGCTCCTGGAAGTAAAAGAAGTTATTTTGTATATTGAGGTATTTTGTAATGTATGTTGACTTGGTACAGTTGTACTACTGTATGATTGCAAAGCTGAGGTCACGGGTTCGAATCTTGGGTTTCGATACCACATCGTGTGATGGAACACAAAAGGCGAAACGTGGGGCTGGTTCAGGAAAACCTAGAGAGCTGCCTACACTTCTGGGAAATAGGCGTCAGTTTATGTATGTATACATATTACATATGTTAATACTGTAATTAATATCAAACACCTTTTGCGTCCAGCTGACCGACATCCGCCATTTTTCTGCTTAACATTTGCCTTAAGTCTAAACAATAATCGCGGCCATTTTGACGTTAATGAGCTATGAAATACCTGATAAGTGATTTTTAAGTCAGCTCATTAACTACATTGGACAACTGTATTAAGTATCTACTTATGAATAAGAGGTTAATTATATCAACCTACTAAACACACACCATAAAAGTATATAACAAGTAATCACCTTTACAATCCTGTCCTCCATGGACCGGCTTAGGGTTGTCACAGCGGCGCGTCCGGCACACGCACATGTCGGGCTTGTCGTCGCCGTATATGGAGTGAGAAGTACCGTCTTGCATGCAGGGCTGCCACTCCGACCAAGCCGACCAGCCGCCGTCCACTGCAGAATGAACCGTTATACGATGGCAGATAAAAATACATAAAAATACATAGTGACCTTGTACAGGGCGTTTTTTTTTTATTGTCCGAACGAGCATAAAGTCGTTATACGATAGCAGAAAAAAGATACATAATAATATATAAAGTGACACTTGTACAGGATATTTTTTTTTTAAACTCTCCGACAAACGAGCAAAATGGTCGCCTGATGGTAAGTCACTGCCGCCCATGAATATCCATTCATCCAGAATGCTTGTGTCATGGATGTGTTGCCGGCCCAAGAAATTGGGAGGAGAGCGGGAAGAATAAGGATTTGATGAGTAGAGAGAATAGAGAGAAGAGTGGGTATTGTGCATCAGGCATGATATTGACATAATATGGTCATTAATCTAACCGACGCGTTTCTAATCACCCCAGGTAATATTTAACAGAATTTAAAATATTGTTTAGCCAGTAGTTATAATAATTGTACAACAAAACAAGAAAGCAAG
The DNA here is from genome assembly GCA_023078785.2 of Hyles euphorbiae. Taxonomy (NCBI): domain Eukaryota; kingdom Metazoa; phylum Arthropoda; class Insecta; order Lepidoptera; family Sphingidae; genus Hyles; species Hyles euphorbiae. The sequence continues at coordinate 8,373,685 of CM041035.1, forward strand.
CTTGAACACCATTCCACAAACTTACGAAGATAATTATAAAATTCTACCACGTGCTAAGACATCCGCTAGGACACACAGGCCGCCTTCAACCAGACGTATTTATAATTCTTATGGGAGGGTTATGTTAAAACACAATTTACCAATTACTAGGAAAATACAAAACTACAGCTCTGTTAGGGCATTCAAACTAGTCATATTATCTTCACTATTTGTATAAAACCTCTCCATTGAATGTAACGTTGTAGGTATAAAATTAAATAATCACAATTTGGTATCACTTACTCGAATTCCTTAACAAGGAACGGTCACGTCTGTTCCCTAGCACACCACTCGACAGAATGAAAAAAATATCGAATGACAAGCGTTTTATATGCTTGTTTACAAAGGAATTTGAGGGTAGAAAAATATTTTTATTTTTTTGCACTCTTGAAATAAATTGCTTGCACAAATTCAAATTGTATTGCAAGATTCGAATCATTACCTACAAATTAACCACAACTTTAGATAAATAAATAACACGTACACACAACAGTACATATAATCCTTATTAGAAGTGTAATGAATGTTGTTTGAAAATACGTAGGTGCGTAAACATCCAAATATTGGCAAAGTGGGTGTCATTCATAAATCAATGGATCGGATGGGTCAAATGTACCATTCAGTTAGTAGAAATATTATGGTTCATTTAGTTGATGTGCCCTGGGATTGGAACCCGCGACCATCATTTACCAACAGGCTACGCTGCACTTTCGTACCTAGTATTCGTAGTACCTAGGCATATTCGTACAGTTTTACGTACAACGTTCGAATATTCGTCTATACTCCAACATGAACACTTGTCCACCTGCCGACTTGTTTACCTTGAGAGTTTGTGACAGGCCATCTAAGGGACTACTATAGAGTAATCCTCCAGGTAGTCTATCACATATCAGACCCCTACCACAATCATCACTCACCAGCAGTATCAACAGCAGGGCACGCGCCAGTCGACTGCGCGAAGTTAGGATCGTGTAGATGGTGGGAGGCGAGCACGCATCGTTCCCGCGCGTCGTCCCAGCCGCAGTGCGGGTCGGCGGCGCCCACGCACGCGGCGCGCGACACGTGACGCGAGCAACGCGCGCTGCCCACACGCACCACGCCTGTGCTGCTGCCTATGTATAGGGACATCTGTGGGCAAAAGTATCGATTAATATTTAATTTATTTATATACGTTTTATGACCGTCGATATCAATGTTACACTAGATAAGACTTTTTTTTATTATTTCAACGAATGCCGAGACGAGCAAGCCGTTCACCTGATGGTAAGCGATACGACCGCTCATAAACAGTAGCAAAATTCCACTGCGCTCGCCATCCTGAGACATAAGATTTTAAGTCTCAATGTGTCCAGTAGTTACTCTGGCTACAATGTCCTTCAATCCGAAACACAACAATTCATTTACACTGCTGTTTCAAAGGAGAAATAGACAAGTATTTTTCGTGAAAAATGTGTTCAACTAGGTGACATGAAATGAAAATGAAATGAAAATATTTATTGAATCCATAAATGTCATACATTATTTAGATTCAGTCACTTTTTTCCACTACCACCCAGTTCACAAGGCTGTTTTCAGAGAAGAACGAGCAAGAAACTCTAGCGTTACTCTTTTCAAAATAAGTTTACAATACAGTGATTATACGGGATTTGGAATTCAGAGCAGTTCATAATACTTTACGGCTGAGTGTTATTTTTCATTCCCAAGCCTTACTATCTTCTTATAATGACATTAAAGGATAATATCAGTATGGTTCAGCCGGGTTGGGTCGAGGCTTAGCCCATACTGGTCAGTGACATCATCAATTCTCAGAGAATACTGAGGCTTGCTGTAGTTTGTACAAGGTACCTTACTTTCTGCCTCGCCTTTGCTCAATACTTACCGATTTTTTAAAAAAAAAATCACTTAACACTGACATAGATTGTCCTAATGCCACACTACGATCGAATCTTGTATCGTGGGTATCATAAAATATGAGAAAGTTTTCGGTCTCACAAACACCAAGGCCCATTTTTATGTTAATTATTATGTTGTCTAATGCTTATTAAGTAAAGAATACTTACAGTATCCTTAACAAACTGCATAGCTTGCACGTCATAGCCTCCATTTTCGTCTTGCAACCGCCATTTTTCCACCAAACAGGCTCCGTCCAACAAAGGCAATACTGCTAACTTAAGCACGTAACCGCTTTGCGTCGCCACGAACACTACTAACTGTCGCTCAACGTTCTTAGCACTCGTGACGTCAACGGTGACGTGGGTGAACCGTTCTGACGTCACTCGATAGATGGGCGCGCCTGATATAGGTAGGATTGACTCGTACATGAGATGGTAGTGGTGGTAGTCCATTGTTTCTTGATCCCTGTGAAAAATAGAATTTAAAACGAATGTATGTATCAGCTCATATATGTCCCACTGCAAGGTACAGGCGTCCTCAACAATCGAGAGTACGATTGAGAGGGGTTAGGATATATAGTCCACCACGCTGACCTAGTCGCGGACTTTGCATGTCATAGGAAATAAAGTTTCTTAAAACAACGAAATGTACCTGTACTTCTGCTAGTAGAGCTAATTTGTATTATAAACGAAAGGCGGTCACAATACTCGAAAATCTGTTGGTTCTTTCAACCATATTTTAATTGTCTGTCATAGCTAACAAGAATTGTATAGAGGAATTAAATGCTATCAATTGTACATAAAATATCAACGTGGACTAAGCACAACTTCCCTAACAGATAAAATTGCAAGAAATCTCTAACAACTAATCATCAAACACATTAGGGAGGAAAGAATATTTTTTTTGAATACTCATCGGCTTTTTTTAAGTGCGTGGTGGCCTGTTGGTAAACGGACCAGACGCGGCAGCCAACATGTTCACGGTGGTCGCGGGTTCAAATCCCAGGGCACACCTCTGACTTTTCGGAGTCATGTGTGTATTGATAGTCAATCACCACGCACTAAAACGGTGAAGGAAAACATCGTGAGGAAACCTGCATACCATAGCGATTCATAAGAATTTATATGGTATGTAAGTCCGCCAACCCGCACTAGGCCAGCGTGGTGGACTATATGGCCTAACCACTCTCAATCGTACTCTCGATTGTAGAGTAGGCCCGTGCCCAGCAGTGGGACGTATATGGGCTGATCCAGATGGGCTTTTTTAATATTTTTGATAGTTACCTTGTATCCAAAACACATCGGAATCTATCCCTCGCTTGCTTAGAAGGTGAATGTTGCTCCCATGTCGACCTCGGTGAATCCTGAACTTTGTACGGGCCCTCAAACGCCGCGTAAATATCCGACATGTTGTACACACATACAGCACTGCCAGTTATGCTGTTTCTGTTGACAAATGAATAACATTTATTTAACAATAATCTATTACACCCAACAGTCACATAGTCCTGACCCCACATTAAGATCAATTCTTGTGTCGAGGGTATCAGGAACTACGAGAGACTTTTCGGTCTCACAAACACCCAGAAACGAAAGAAATATTTGTGATTCACACAAATATTTTTTTCGGTGCCTGAATCGAATCTGCGGCCTGTCGTTTCACAGCTAAGAAGAACAGATTTTGGCAGAGAATGCATCAGTCATTAAGTCCGCATTCATACTATCATTGTACGAGTATATTGTAGATAAATAAATAAGACTTCAATTCAGTATCGGGTCAAGACCACATATGACTGTTGGGTGTATTTTATCATTAGGCTGCCAAACCAACGCACAACAAATTATCCAGAATACTCACGTAGGTGTAGTGAAAGTAGCCACTAGAATCTTCTCCTGAGGCAGATACTCCATGCTTTGCACCTCGTCGTAGTAGAACGGGACGTCTCCAGGCACCGGGCATTTGAGCCGAGCCTTGAGGAATGTACTCCACTTGTCCTTCATCATCATGTAGCCACCTGAGTCGTTCTTACACACCCGAGCTATGCGGGAGTATATTATCTGCGAAGTAATATAGAAAAATATATTTCCATTCTGAATAATCGTTTCTTAGATTAACGCGAATATTACACATTGAAATAAAACTATTAATTACCGATTTTATCGCGGATTTGGTTTCATTTTTACATTTTTGACTTGAATAGTTATATCACAATTCTAAACTTAATAAATAGGTACTGTTGGTAGTGCCTAATTCTTTTTCTAAGTCTATTTAGTTAATATTTTTGGTTCTATGATTAGTTAAAATAATAATTTAATTACAAAATTATTCTCAAGAATTTCTAATCAACCTTCGTTATTTTTACTGCTATGAATGGCGAGACGAGCACGCCATTTGCCTGATGGTAAGCGATACGACTGCTCATGTACAGTAGCAAAACCAATAACACCTTGAATTACAAAACAATGCTTGGCATTCTACTGCGCTCGACATCCTGAGACATAATATATTTAAGTCTTAATATGTCCAATACTTACTCTGGCTACGATATCCTTCTCTAAAAACAATACGAAAATGTAAAATTCTACTAAATTCTCACCTTCCCACAATTCATGTACTCGATAGCAATTTCTCTATAGACGAAGTACACAAAGTGGTCGTCTTCAAAGCTGCCGACGAACTGTGGCTCATTCAGCCAGCTGAAGTCATATTGCGTGGTGCGCAGCGTCCCTGAGTCATCCATCGATGCTCCCCCACTCCTGAAGAAATTCAGAATTTCATCTGTTATGTTGATTTTTTATAAATGGTTTTCGTGCAGGACATGAAGATAGGGTTGTCCGCACTCCACGTTCACAAATTTTAGTATATGCTTTTAATCAATTTTACACCTGCTGTGCTTCATGACCCTAAAAGGACTGTCAGCGAATGCCTCAGGCATTAAATCCGCCCGTATACGTTCACTATATAATAAAAAATTTAAAGAAAATATGCTTAGCGAATTAATGTGAGTGGGTCCTACTGCTACGTTTGCCTTTTGAAGTTTTTAATTAAGAAATTATTTGTTCATCTATTTGTTGTTTTTTGCAATCAAAATTATGTGATAATTAAAATGAAACTGATATCCAACGATTATAAAAAATGTAGATGCATTAAATCAGACTAATCATCTCCTGCCATTAAAATGTTGGTTTTGCTATAATCTCTCAATTCTATTAAGCTGTCCGTGATGATTGATTTGGAAAATATTACCTGCAAATGGAAATATCAGAGCTGCTAAAGTCCATGGGCGTGCCGGCATAATAGTCGCCATTGGAAGCCAACAAAGCGGTGGCGTTGGAGCGAGGGTTGTACGGGCAGTGAGCGATCCCTGGTACCGTCTTAGACACGGTTTTGATTGACTCGATCTGAAATAATACAGATAAATATAGGTTATAGGCTACCATAATTGTACAAGATCTATTTACTAAATTAGCACCTCGTTGACTCTTTGTTAGTGTGTAATTCCGTCAAAATATTCATATTCGTAGGAGGCCTATGTTCAGCAGTGGACTTCTTGTGGCTGAGATGATGATGATGATGATGATTCATATTCGACCGGATAGAACAACTTTCTTATAAGACTTGACGTGTTACTGCTAGGGCATCGAGCCCGGGTTTACCCGGACCGAAAAAACCCGGGTTTTCCCGGTTCTGAGGATTATATAAACACCCGGGTTTTGGTTTTTAAAACTCGGGTTTTTCGGGTTTTTTTTAATACTTTTGTTTTTGTTATTTATTAAGTTTAAGCCACTTCGAATGCAATAATAAGTAAATGGGATAAAAACACGCTTTGATAAATTATTATTTATTACGTAAAAAGTAGCTTCGGTGCTACTTTCCTACCAATAAAACAAGCAATGCAAGTTGAATGGAACGCGCGCGTCCATCTCAAGACATGAATGGGGTGAAGTGTGGAGCAGTATCTGTATCTGTATATTATTAAATATATAATATATATATATATAAATTTAACTGTTTTTGTAATTTGTAAAGTACTGTTTAATTTATTTAAATTCTTCCTCATCCTTTATATTTTGTTCTTATTATAGGAAAAGTGCGTGGTGGCCTGTTGGTAAACGGACTAGACGCGACTGCCAACATGTTCACGGTGGTCGCGGGTTCGAATCCCAGGGCACACCTCTGACTTTTCGGAGTCATGTGTGTATTGATAGTCAATCACCACGCACTAAAACGGTGAAGGAAAACATTCTGAGGAAACCTGCATATCATATCTGGAGGCACGGCAGTGCCCCCTCCAAGTCGAGCTAAAAAGCGGCACTGTCGTACCATCCTTTTCTCGAAGCAATTCAGACCATTTTCAACCCCCCATAACTTCGTTGTGGTTAAAGCAAGAAGCCTGAATTTTCAGTTACTAAGCAGGCATTGTGTAAACACGGTAGATTTAAAATTTCATTCAATTTGAACCAGTGGTTTAAGAATTATAACTTGTCAAACTTTCGTAATTTTGTCACTCACTGACTGACTGACCGATCTTCAAAAGTCTAATGCCCCGTTCACATAATCGCCCAACATCGGCAACTATAGGCGATGACGGTAATGTGTACGGCTTATTGCCTTTCATTGCCGATATTCGTGTACATCAAGCAGTGTTGCTAACGAAATATTTTTCATTCCCAAATCTGGAGAATGTAGCGGTTCCGCGAAGTATAGTAAATAAAATTATGCTTATGTTTAAATAAGTAACAAATTATTTATAATGTTGACTCGTGTAGTGTTTTTTTTTGTAATGCATTTTTATTGTTAATCTTATATTATTATAATACTAAATAACTCACATTACAGTGTAATGACTCTGATAATTTAACTCGTTATCATAAAATGAACCAATTAAATTATTAAGATATACACCCACAATTTAGGGATTTGTTCCAAAACTTATAACCCTGGTAAAATTTTACAACATTCGTGTTCGGGGTTTTTCGCCAACTGTTGGTAATCAGAGTGAGAGTAAAGTGAGAATACCCATGTTTGCCTGTCATCGTCGACGATCCGCTAGTTATGGATTTCTAGCCACATGCCCCGCGGGTTTGTGACAGTGTATTGCTATAGAAATTTAATTTTTCATTAAAAAAATATCGAAATACAAGTTTCAGTAACAACAGCTAGCATTTTCCGGAGCTATCAGTTACTTCCGTATAATAATTGGTTCAGTTTGATCACAATACGAAATCTATTCAGAAATAAGTATCATAGTTTATAAGTGTTTGTACATGATTTAAACTATATATTTGAATATTATGATTTATATCTGTATGAATATCACTCCGCTTATGCCGATGACGTGCATTGCGTTTACAGAAACCCGGTCTTCTCAAAATATTTGTTCATTTATTGTTATAAGGTCCGCCTACTTCCACTTTAGCTTGCTATTGCGGGTTGATATTTCTACAATATATACTAAAAGAAAATAAATAAAATTATAGATGTACAGAAAATGTTTATTTCAAACAAGAATATACAAAAAATACTTTAAAATAAATAAGTCGAATTATAGGACAGGGCACGCGTGCGTTTCAGCTGTATCTGCACCTAGTTGCCTGCTGCAACTTCTTCGGTTTCATTTTCTTATTATAAAATTCCACACCATTGTTCAATTCTCACTACATGCAATATAGTGTACGTAAAAAGCACAATTACTAATTGAAATAATTCTAAATAAACTGTTTGTACATTATTATTTAATTACACCGCATACTAAATAAAATAATCATAATTTTCGTATATTTTTGACAAAGATGACACAATTGACATCTGTGGACGTCTGTGAATATATACGACCAAAAACCTTCATCGTCCATTACCAATTCAAGTTTTTAATCCAATTAATATGTCTGTTATTAATAACTTCGTTTTTTTATGAAATTCTACTACGAGTTTTATGAGTACCTGCTTTAAAAAACACTAGGCATTGCGGGCTTTGCGATTAGTTAAATGATTGACTTCCAAAATGAAAAATAAATGTCGTTGAATCATATGCCAGCCTACGTGGCGAAGTTGGTTAGACGTCGGCTGTGAACTGAGAGGTCGCGGGTTCGATCCCCGCCCCGCTAGAAATGTTTGTTCTACCCACAAATACCCCTTTCGGGTCTGGGTATTGTGAGACTGAAAAGACCCACGACACAAGACTCGATCTTAGTGTGGGGTCAGGACTATGTACGTGACTGTTGGGTGTTATTTATTATTTTCATTATATTTATGACATCTCATCTCAAAACCAGCATTCTACCCTAGCCAATTCACCCATTGATTTGAACCAGGTATTAGTGGTACTTGTTATAATTCAGAGCTATGTGATGAATAAGGGTTCATCCACCAGAGTTATTTGGTTTATAATTTTACGACCAGCCAATTCTATCAATCCAATTAATTCTATGTCTCTGCTCGTGCTGCTCTGATTCTGTTCATCTTATTATGTCTACTTAATATTATAAATTCAAACGAAACTCTTTGTCTGTCGTCTGTCTGTTTTTATTAATGGAAAATGAGAAAACAAATCACCTGATGGTAAGTAATCACTACCGCCCATGAACATCCATAACGTTCGGATCAAAGATGTATTGCGTGTCCATGAAATGGCAGAGGAGTGGAAAAGAGAAAGGATGGGAAGAAGAAAGGAGCATTGGGCATCCAGCAATCTCACTTACCGAATGCAATGGAAAAGCTGTTACTTCACGTTGATCATTCATGCTGAGCAATAACTGACAACAGCGTGGCTCTTACACTTCTGTTTGTTTGACAGTCTAGTGCCTGTTAAACTTTTACGCCTACACCACTGAACCAATTGCCTTGTGTGAGCTGTGTAAACGGGTAAAGTTATGTTATCTATTACGTTTATATGGCAAAATTTTTAATCCTAATAAATTTCAAAAAATATATCCGTCGTAATTTATATAAGTCTATCTTCTTGTTATTCAATATAATCGTTTCAATAATTATTTAAATAATGTATTATTTTCTATTTTGTGTTTATAACCATGATATTAATCGTAATACAAATAATAAGTTACTTTAAGGGTTGTTCTGGCTATCTACGACGCTCTATTTGCATGTAAGTGGATGGTATGCTAGAAAGTATGAGGCGAATAAAATAGGACAGGATTGAGGTATGGCATCGAATGAAACTTGATAAGACGGGATGTAACGGGAAGGAATCAGAAATGTTAATGATGATTCAAAACAACAACAACTCAAGGGCGATAATAAGAACATATTGTTTTCTTATGTAGTGTAAAATATATCCCTAGAAAAAACGCTGTTTTTACGATTACAAATACCTAGTTATGTTGCGGTAAATTCTTAACATCCACCATCTTCTACTTATCTGTTTACTCGGTATTATTTGGTTTTTATATATATTCATAAAACTCGTATCTATACGCGCTTTTTAAATAAATGTCGTGGCAACCGCTAATGCATCGACGTCCATTTTTGACGACTTATCTATTGACAACTCGCTCGAATACGTGGCGAGGTGCGCAAAATTTGTGGCAATGATGCGCAAACGTGTCATCGCCTATCATCGGCGAACATCGACGATTGTGTGAACGCGCCATAAGGCACTTTTAGTAGACATAGAACCTTCAAATTTAGAATATCATTAGTATTTAGTGTCTAAGTTAAGGGAAAATTTAAACATTTCATAATTTCTGTCTAGTTTTCTAGATACACTAACTGCGTGAATAACTTTGTAATCGCGTATGAATGTATAGGATTACAAAGTTACATTTGCAGTTAATGATTCGTTGTACCCGTATATAATGGAATAATAGTTGTAGATAGGTATCTATTTAAATGAGGCATAACAGGGGGGGTGTATAGAGAGGGAAAGGGTGTATTCAGCCCATGAAACTGTACAACATTCCTCTAGGAAAACACGACGAAGAAAAACTTGCATATAAATAGACTAAATAGCTCGAAAATATCAATTACCATGAAAGAAAGAACACTAATAATCAAATCCGCTATATTTGTGATAAATTGATACCTACAAAAATAAGAAAAACCATAAGACAGAGGCTTTAAGAAAAATCGCGATATATATTTTAGAAATAAAAAGTACCGAAAAGAAAAAAGTAGGACTCTACAAAAAGACGTGAGATCCCATCAAATACGTCCTGTAAACAAATTCCAAGTCTCGCAGCTCAGTTTATCTACCGCAAAAAGTTGTGAGATCCATGTAATACCAAGTCGATTAATTTATTTAGTCCTCGCTAAAGGGACCTTCTGTATAAAGTTATTACGTAAGTTATTATCATATCAATATTATTATTTTTTACATTTTAAATAAATAGATCGACTTGGCCAGTAGCATTATGTATAAATTGTACGATACATTATGTTTTCATGCGATGGCCAAGTCGATCTATTTATTTAAAATGTAAAAAAAAATTAATATTGATATGATAATAACTTACGTAATAACTTTATACAGAAGGTCCCTTTAGCAAGGACTAAATAAATTAATCGACTTGGTATTACATGGATCTTACAATTTTTTGCGGTAGATAAACTGAGCTGCGAGACTTGGAATTCGTTTACAGGATGTTTTTGATGGGATCAATTTATAAAAAATTCTATGGTATGTAAGTCCGCCAACACGCACTTGGCCAGCGTGGTGGACTATATGGCCTAACCACTCTCAGTCGTACTGTCGATTGTAGAGGAGGCCCGTGCCCTGCAGTGGGACGTATATGGGCTGATACAGATAGGAAATTGATATATAAACGCAGATTAGTGTATTTTAAAAAATTACAATAATATGATCGAAATGCTCGAAAAAACCGGTCTACCCGGGTTTTGATTACTCTTAGACCCGAAAACCCGGGTTTTCAAAATTGAACCGAGTTTCGATGCCCTAGTTACTGCGTTTAAGCAAGTACTTGTATGCATAGCTATGAAGGATTTTCTTACATCATGTTCTGTGGTCGCTTTCTGATACAGATACCTAATATACTTTTGTGCCATCAATTCGGCCAAAACGTATTAGCTCACATGAACATGAGGAGCCAATAAAGATCTATGTGGTCTATATTCTGCAGTGGACTGCACACCTGTGGCTAAAGAGAGAATGAGAGCCACCAAACATAAAATCCAATATTATAGTATACCAACCTCTCTCCAAGTGCACTGAGGTCTGAATGCATGAGTCCCACACGCGAACAGCTTATGTCCATACGACAGCAGAACTTTGACGTAATTGTGGCAGTCTTCCTTGGACTGGCCCTTGATCTGGCATAGTTTCGCCGTGCTCTCTGGAGGCGCCCAGTCAGCTCGCTCCAACTCTCGAAGACCACGAAGAGATAGCCGGTAGAGGACGTCTCTGGAATTATTTATTACATAAATATAACTTCTGAATGAATATAACATAAGTTCAATATTTTTCAAGGACGTCCCTGAAATTATTGATTTCATAAACTTCTGGGTTAAGAGGTATGAAAGCGTCTGACAGAACAGATAGTATCAATTTTTTTTAATAGATAAAAATACATAATCCTGACTTCACACTAAGATCGAGCCTTGTTTCGTGAGTATCAAAAACTACGAGAGACTTTTCGGTCTCACAAACACCCAGACCCGAAAGAAATTTCTGTGGATCACACAAATATTTGTCTCGGTACGGGAATCAAACCCGCGGCCTCTAACCAACATTTCACAGCCGGCGTATAACCAACTGTCCGACGGAGACTTTGCTGCATCAAAAAGATGGGCATTTGACAGGATATTGCATAATCAATGTTCTAAGAATTATACATATTAACCAAAAATTCATGAAGAAGCTTTGTTGTTTACTATGATACACCTGTTGGTAAATAAAGTGCCATCCAAATATACTAACAAATATCCACTTGAGATATTATTCCTATTTGAAGTCGGTTACATACAGGTTGATCCAAAAATTGTTGCTCACAGAGGACGCTAGTATACTTATTGATAGTTAGTTGTATTATTGTATTGTAATGTGATATTATTTCATACTCTACTGGATTGGGCGTAACCTTTAAATAGTAGTCAATATGTTATTTCAATAAATTTTAAAAACGCGAAATCTGTATAAGTCATCGTGGCAAATTTTCCACCATCTTGTAAAGTGCAGCTAACATCAAATTCCTAAAAAAGTATTATTATATGCTGTCAACTCATTTTAACACCTCATTGTTTAGGATAACAATAGCTTTATTGTAAAACACTAAATCCAATGACTGTTAAGCCTTAATAGGCTGTAAATTTCCAAGCTATATATTTCGGCGACATAAATTCAGCAGTGTCTTCAGAATTAGCAATGAGGGGCAAATTAAAAATCACCCGTTACAATTCTGTCGTAGATAATAAATATAAAATACTTATTAATTCAAGGCTACACTTCGGATTAGCATAAAATCATTATCCATCTACACCGTGGGACAAAATACAAATATTTGCAAATCGCGTCCCCGAAGTCCAATCACGTGCTCTCATATAGACAAGTCTAGGAAACAGGCTTAACTATCGGCCAGCCGCTTACTTATACAGTATGTTTCCATTTACTATGAAGGACCGAGAAGTAAACTATTTATGTTTGATTTTTATATCATAGGCATGACACACTGCTGCAGATTCAAACGAAACTTCAATCTATTTCCATAATGTAATCATTAGGTCCATAAGAAATTGGGCTTAATTTGTAAATTGTAGATATACATTTTTGAGACATTTCAATAACACTTTCACACATTTTTCTATTTAGCAAACTTATTGGATTCAAAATTTTCAAAGGCTTTGGCAATATTATCAACAAACATCTCTTTAGCTAGAAACTACAATGTATGTAAAAAAAGAGAAATATACCAACACCATTTTTTAAATCACTTATAACAAAACACCCTATAAGAATCAAGAAGCTAAGTAGTGTGACATACAAATCTTGATACATTTGCATCAGTCGTGTTCAGTGTGTCAAATATCAAATATCAATGTAACAGTCGTAACCGATACGCTTCGAGTTGCAACAGCAGATATGAAATGGTATCACTCTGATTTATACCAACGAGGCACTGTGCAATGATCGCTTGGTTTCTATGCGTACTGAATAATATTTTACTTGCGTAGTTGTTTTATTGGAGAAGCCTATGTTTTGCTGTGGTTGAATAAATTCAATAAATATACCCAACAGTCACATACATAGTCCTGACACCCCACTAAGATCGAATCTTGTGTCGTGGATACCAAGAACTACGAGAGACTTCTTGGTCTTATAAACACCCAGATGAACAAATACCAAATCATTGGGCTAATATTTAGTTCTCAATGTGCCAAATGAATCACACCAACATTTGGTTCAGTGCGGAAATCGAACCGGCTGCCTCACATTTCAACGGAACCTTCGAACCAATGTGCAACGGAAGCTGTCAAGAAGAAGAATAATAGGAAGAAAGAATAATATATGCCATATGCTGACTGACAAAGTGCTCTTGAGCTCTTTCTAAAGTGTGTAAGAGCATTTTTAGCATGGTTTAAGTTTCTATTAAATTGTGTTAAAATGTTAAATTAAAATATTAATATCAAATTAGTGTTGAAAGCTAGAAATCTGAATGAATTATGATAACGAATCTAATTGAACCAAATTGTGATAACGGTATTGACAGAGTCAATTAATATAAGCTTTGCGAAAAAAAAAAGCGGTTTTAGTTATGATATTGATGTTTTCATCATGATTTGACATCTCCTTCTCTTTAAATTACCAGAGTTAAAAGTCAATAGGCTATATTGTTTCCACCCACGTACCAAACTCGTGATTACGTTACTGATTGCCTAGGCAATGGGTCTACATATGGTTTAGCACCATAGGTGGACCACGTTGCTTCAAAACAAATGTTAAAAGTAGTATTGATTCACAGGATCCAGCTCAAGATTTCTTTAAGATTTGTTCGAGATTTCGCCAAGATTTGTTCAAGCAAGTCAAAACTGAATGACACGAAACTAAAAAAAAAAAAAAAAAAAAAAAAAAAAAAAAAAAAAAAAAAAAAAAAAGTTTGGTGTCAAATTGGGGGTTTTCGGGGTCGTCCGATCCATCTGTGCTATCCATTTTCTTCTAACTGTAACCGTTGCCTTTTTAGCTATTTTATTTCACCAGGTCCACTACCCCTAATTAATTAGCTAATGTTTTTAAGGTGATTACCTTAAATATCTCCTCGACTGCGCTCTTAATGACGGTCACTTAATGAATCATCACTCGATGCTAATCACCCTATTCCTCATCAATAACAACACGTTGTTTCAATAGTTCATGTTTTATTCATTCAAAAAATTGATTTAAACATCATATGCAATATCATATCATTTTTAAACGTATCCATATTAAAATTATTTAAAAAATCACTTAATGACTTCCCGTTAAACTTATACAATATGTACAATATACAGTACTCTCCACAGACTGAAGTCCAATCATTTTGTATTCTGCTACTACTACATTTCCATTGTTTTGAATTCCTATTCAAGAACATTCTGTGATAACCAGTAGGAGAACGTCCATAAGAATCAAAATATTCTCCAACACCGCAACTATCTATGTGTATACCTATCCAGTGAGATCCTGGCTTTGTGTCCGGGTCCAAATTGCTTATAACATACATAGGAACTTGAACATTCATTGGTAATTTGTTTGCAGCGTATACATTATACTGTAGACTTGGATGAATTTTTCCTAAACATTGTTGAATTTCATTGGTATTCATTGTTGCATTTAAGTTCCATATGACTGAATACTTCGTAGGATTACAGGTGAGTGAAAAGATCAAGATATGATACATATATTTAAGAGTGAAATAAGGTGCAAATAAAACGGTGAGTATATTGTTACAGTAAGTTTTATTTTGATCATAAACTTAGTACTAAGTAATACAGAATTCATTATTCTAGTCTTAGCTGCTATAGTCAACAGTAACATTACGATTTTTATCTATTTCGATAACGTTATCAAACTCAGCATATACAACACAGTTTATTGTTTGAGTAAGAGTGGATTCAAAACGAACTTCTAATCTTACGCTACCATGCTTTATAAGATTCCAATGACTCGATGAATTGGCTGATAAATCAGGAGTAAGATCAAAAGCTAACAGACAATAACCATTGGAATATTTATCACGAGATATCCCATTACCTTCATTTAGAAAATGTATTCCCGTTCCTGAGAATAAGGTATGATATGTTGTAGTAAACATTTTATTCTCAAACGATGGTTGCAAAGCTTTTGAGGGTATTTGATGACCATCTATGTACAAACAAAATGAATTCATATCATAGTTTTCAAAGTTAAGTGGATTTTTAGTGAGACTACCATTGAACGCTGCATTATTAACAAACCCAACTATACATCTTTTAGGTACTTGTCCTAGAAAAATATTATCAAGCGTTTTTCCTTGAACTCCTGATGGTATTGTTAAAACTTTAACTTCAGCTCGAGTTATATTTTTCTGTTGCTGTGGAATAGTAAGAACACAAATCTAATAATCTATATAAAATTGATAGTTAATGGTTTCTTAATATAAGAATGCGCAAATGTAATTACAAACTAATTAGATAAGATACTTAATGATTTGTTGAAACAAGATTGTGTTAATGTAATAATCTATTAAAACTAGATAGTTAATGATGTGTTGAAACAAGATTGCTAAGTGCTTTACGTTTATATATAAGTCCACAATATTATTGGTATGTTAATTTAACTAGCAGTCGTAGTTCGGCGAAGTATTGTTAACTAAAGTGAATTATAGTGACCAAAGGAAAATGGAGGTAAGGTACTTTTTTTTTGTTTTATCAATTTATAAACTTTTCATTACTACTAGATTTACTCTTAGGTTATTATTGGATTTACTCAGAGAGACTCATTGTGTAAATTATGTTGTATTGTTACAGAACTCATTCAGTTCTATGATGGAAGATAATACATATAAAGGATATTATTATAACACACCCCCGGATTCTGAAAATGAATTAGAAATAATTACATCACCACCACCACAGCCCATTAAAAGAAAATCGAATGAAAATCAAACAATTGATGATCTGTTCGAAATATCACCGAAGAATAAAAAGAAAAAGACATCGAGTTCTGTGTCTCGAACTCAAGATGGTGGTACAACGTTTATCACTAGCAATTCAGATGATTCAGCAAATGCAACACATCTTATTAAGATCGAGTTGTATGATTTGCAAAAAATATCAAAAATTCCCGTGAAAGAGCACTGGAAAAATAGTGAAATTAGAATCAAGTTTTATACAACAAACAAAACAAAAAAATATGACAATATTCAAAAATTAATGTATCACCTTACAAAGGATATTACTACAAGTGAAACTTGTAAAAAATATTTCTTTTCCAAATAAGAACTAAGTATATAATTTGCCACCACCACCACCACAAACAATCAAAAGAGAAAAAAAGTGAAAAACAAGAAAGTGATGATCAAATTCCCGAAGATTAAGAAGAAAGACATCAAGCTCTGTGTCTCGAACTCATGATGGTGGCACAACATTAATCACACGCAATTCAGACGATGCCAAAACGTACTAAGAAACCATTAGGCAATTACATACTTTGTTAATTATGGATTCATCATTACCTAATTTCTTTACCTGCATATTTCATATAAGTTCTCAAATTTTTTTTGACTTATATTCAGTTGTATGTTGATGTTTGTGGTGTAACTTTAATTCACTTTCCAAATTAAACTACAAAATGGACTTCTCCAATACAGTTGAAAGCGCCTTTTTTAGTTCGGAAGTTGACGAAATTCTCGATGAAAATGAAATGGTTAAGATTTGTGAAGAAGTGGAGATATGTGAATCATTGAAATCATGTTTTGATGATGAATTTACATGTGTGTCGAATGAAAACCACACGAAGTAAGTACCGAGTTTTATATCAAGCTTAATAAAAAAAAATGTTTTAACAGTTACAATAATATTTTATTTTGTTATAGTCAACCAAAACAAGGAGGATCACTCAAACGCACAATAGTTCGCGATGATCCAAAACCTTTCATTCATAATGTGAAACGTCCAAGAACTGAAGAAATGGTGTCAACTTCATCTGGTGTGACAGAAGGACCCCACGCAGGTGATCATTTAAACCAAGTAAATTGTGACGCTTGTAAAATTACAGTTAGTAAACGATATTTTACCAACCATTTAAAAAGTAATATCCATAAAAATAACGCTCTGAAATTACACAAAACTTTTGAAAACGTATCGATTATTGAAACCGCTTTTGGACAAAGAATTATAACATATAAAATTTGTAGTAAAGCGAACGAAACTTTTAAACCATTATTTCAAACTCCGGAATCATTTTTGAATTCAATTAAAAATGACATATTATTTTTAGTTGAAGAGTCAATTGAAAAATATAGTATTTTTAAAGTTAATTTCATATTACATGCTGAATTCATTCAACAAAGTAAAGATGATACAGTGAATTCATTTGATTTTCAAACTAGCAATTTTATCATATGTCGTGGGGATGATTTAAATATATTTTTTACGTCTTTATGTGATACTTTGGTAAATAAAATAAGTAGCTTTGAGAAAAAAGATAGTGGATGGAGTCTAAAACACATAAAAAGCATAGATTTGAATGTGAATAAATTTAATCCTCTTCGTGGTACTTCATATATTGATTTACCCAGAGATATTAGTGCAAAAAAAGCCGTTATTAATGTTCAAAACACAGATTATTTATGTTTCAAATGGGCTTTACTCTCCGCTCTTTATCCAGTTAGTAAAAATGCTGGTCGCGTATCTTCATACACTATGCATTCTGATAAATTGAATTTCAATGGTGTATCATTCCCTGTTAAATTAACTGACATTCCAAAAGTGGAAAAATTAAACAAAATTAGTATAAATGTATTTGGTTTAGAATGGAATAAAAATACTAAAAAGCACAGTATTATTGGGCCTATTTATTTTACTAAAAGCCGTAGGAGTAGTCATATAAACTTGTTGCATTTGAGTAATGGTACAAATAGTCATTATTGCTTTATCAAAAATTTATCTCGTTTAGTTAGCAAGCAACTCTCAAACCAAAATCATGCCGTTCATATTTGTGATGGATGTCTATTGTATTTTCCAACTATTGAAAGATTGTCAAACCACCAACAATATGACTGCTCTCATGTTACTACTGAATTACCAACTAGTGATAAAACATTTAAAAATTGGTTTGGTCAGTCAACATCTAATGATAAGGTAATGTTCGATCATTTTGAACGAAAATTAAAAGTACCTTTTGTTATATATGCAGATTTTGAAGCATTTTTAAGTCCTGTTAATTCATGTTCCAATAATCCATTCAAATCATATACAAATAACGTTCAAAAACACGAACCGTATAGTTTTGGGTATTACATAAAGTGTTCATATAATGACAATTTGTCAAAGTTTGAGTCTTATTGTGGGTCCGAATGTGCACAAGTGTTTATGAATAGAATTTACAATGACTTGAAATCTATTTGTAGCAAAAATAATTTTCAAAGCCCTCCCAAACCATTGACTGTAGAAGATCAACAAATTGTAAGCAATTGTAAATGTTGTCATATTTGTGAGACTGATTTGAAAGAAGGAAAATGTTTAGACTTTGACTGGTACACAGGTAATTTTAGAGGTGTTGCACATGAAATATGTGCAAAAAAGTTTAGAGCACCAAATTTTATACCAGTAATTCTTCATAATTTAAGTCATTATGATTCACATTTTATTGTTCATGCACTCAATTTTGTTGATGGTCAAGTAGATATAATTCCTCAAAACAAAGAAAGGTATATTTCGTTTTCAAAAACTTTGTATGTAAATAATCAAAGAATAAATTTAAGGTTTATAGATTCATTAAAATTTTTACCATGTAGTCTTGATCAATTAGCTAAAAATCTAAAAGATGATCAATTTCATACTCTAAAACACAAATTTCCTATCAATGAAGACTTTATGCGTCTCAGAAAAAAAGGTGTTTTTCCCTATGAGTTTATGACCTCTTTTGATAGTTTAAAAGTAACATCTTTACCCAACCAACAACAATTTTACAACACATTAACAAATTCAAATGTATCTGATGACGATTACAATCATGCAAAGGATGTTTGGAATCACTTTAAATGTTCAAATATGCTTGATTATTCCAATTTATATTTAAAAACCGATGTCTTGCTATTAACAGATATATTTGAAAATTTTAGAGATCTTTGTATTGCTACTTATAATCTTGATCCCGCCCACTATTATACTGCCCCAGGCTTAAGTTGGGATGCTATGTTAAAGTACACCAAAATAAAATTAGAATTATTGACAGATTTTGATAAAATTGCTTTCATAAGGGCTGGTATTCGTGGTGGTGTATCTCAATGTAGTAATCGTTATGCCAAAGCCAATAATGAATATTTAAACAATTATGATGTCAACACAGCTAAATCATATCTTGTTTATTTTGATGCTAATAATTTATACGGATGGGCTATGTCCCAATACCTTCCCGAAGGAGGATTTGAATGGATAGATCCTACAAGTAGTTTTGATGTATCTGATACATCAGAAAATGGTTTTATCTTAGAAGTAGATTTAGAGTATCCTGATGAACTTCATGACATACATTCAGATTTACCTCTTTGTCCAGAAAACATTTGTATCAATAATTGTAAAGATTCAAAATTAATTTCTAATCTTAATAATAAATACAAATATAAAATTCATTACAGAAATTTAAAACAATGTCTCAAACTAGGTATGAAGTTGATAAAGATACATAGGATATTAAAATTTAAACAAAGTCCCTGGCTTCAAAAGTATATCGATTTAAATACAAATATGAGAACAAAAGCGGTATCAGATTTTGAAAAAGATTTCTATAAACTGATGAATAATTCAGTATTTGGTAAAACCATGGAAAATATAGAAAAAAGGGTTAATGTAAAACTGCGAACGCATTGGGAAAATCGAGGTAAATCTCTGGGAGCACAAGATTTGATCGCGAAACCAGAATTTCATAGCCTTTCAATATTTTCTGAAAATTTAGTTGCAATTCAATTACGGAAAACAAAAATTTTATACAATAAGCCTATCTATCTGGGATTTTGCATTTTAGATATTTCTAAGACTTTAATGTATGAATTTCATTATGATTACATGCTAAAAAAATTTAGTGATAAAACTAAACTATTGTACACTGATACTGATAGTTTCATTTATCAAATATTCACAAATAATTTTTATGAAAACATCAAACCTGATTTAGGTGCACGGTTTGATACTTCCGATTACCCACCTGATAATATTTTCAGTTTTCCTAGAATAAATAAAAAAAAGTTAGGATTTTTCAAAGATGAAAATAATGGACAAATTTTAGAAGAATTTGTTGGTCTTCGATCAAAAATGTATGCATTCAAGGTAGGCAACAAAATAGTAACAAAAGCTAAGGGAGTAAATAAAAGTGTAACGAAACGATTAAATTTAGATAATTATAAATCATGTCTTTTTAATAAAAATGTTCAATATCATAGTATGTATAGATTTAAATCTATCAAACATACAATATTTACTCAACAAATTAACAAAACTTCTTTGTCTTATAATGATACTAAGCGTCACATTTTACCAAATCTTGTAGATACTTTAGCATGGGGTCACTATAAACTAAGATAAAATATCAATTGTAATGTGTATTTTTTTTTTTTTTTTTTAACTATTATGTTTAGAGTATCTCCAATAATCTTCATATTTTGTATTAAATGTAGTGTTGTAAATAAAAACCTAAATTTAAGAAAATAAAATTGTACATACATATTGTGTTATTTAGTTTGTAAGTTAAATTTAAGAATTAATTATAATATCTTCATTATCCGTTGGTTACTATAATTCAATTTAGTTAATAATAATTCACTGAACTATTAATACTAAATTAAAAAAATAATTGTACATACAAATTTCGTGTTATTTAGTTTGTAAGTTAAATTTAAGAATAAGTTATATTTGATTATATGTCCTGATTGAAGAGAAACAAATAAAGTTGTGGTTAATATGAATGCTGTTTATTTTATTGTTGAACTTCGCATATGTCACACGTTGACAACATGTATCATTTTATCCACCCTTTTACTGCAATAATTGCAGGACCTAGTGGATGTGGAAAATCTCAGTTTGTAACAAATTTTATTAAATACAAGAGTGAAGTATGCAATATAGATTTTGCTCAAATAACTTGGTGTTTCGATGAAATGCAACCTCTATATAACTTAAATAATGTAAACTACTTTCAAGGATTACCAGATCTAAACATGTTTGATGGTAAAGAGCCCAATCTAATCATAATAGATGATCTCATGAGGGAATCCGATGGACGCATTGTTGACATATTTACAAAAGGTAGTCATCATAGAAATTTAAGCGTTTTCTACATAACCCAAAATTTATTTCATCAAGGAAAAGGACAGAGGGATATTTCTTTAAATTCAAGTTATATTATTTATTTTAAAAATCCTCGGGATAAAACACAAATTCGATATTTAGCACGTCAAGTTTCACCAGAAAATACTAAATTCATCGAAGAAGCGTACAGAGATTCTACTAAGGATGCTCATGGATATTTGATGGTAGATCTTAAACAAAATACTAATGATCAGTGTCGTATTAAAACAAGGGTATTTCCTAATGATGGATTTTGTTATATATACATACCAAAGAAGGGGTTTAAATACGACAAGAATCAAAAAATGTCCGTCATTTACCAATAATGCAGGGAAGCTTGAAGACACATAAAGATTTACTCTCTGCATTACATACTTTAAAACCAAAATATCAAAAAGCCTTATTAAAATCGTGTGATGAGGATGAAATAAATTGTATTTGTGAGTGTGTTCATAATATTTTACAAGGTAAAGTTCCATTAAAGGAAAAGGAAAAAAAAAATCTGAAAAAGTATAGAACTTTGCTTCGTAAACTCGTACATAAAACTACAAATAAAGTGAGAAAAAATATAATAATTCAAAAAGGTGGAGCCTTTCTACCTATTATATTGGGTTCTATACTGAGTGGATTAATAAGCGGTATTGTTTAAAATGGAACATGCTAAGAGAATGATACTTGTTGAACCGAGTTTGATAGATAAACTTAATCAAAGAGATTCTTTGGATAATCCAAAATCAAGACTAGATGTCGAAATGCAAAATATTTTAAAAAGCAAAGAAGATGATAGAAAGAAGTGTATTTTGTACTTACAAGTTTTACAGCGATATTTACACTTTACTGGGGAAGATCGCCAACCTTATGAACTGCCAATAATAACTTCACCTAATTCGTCTGAAACAATTATTAAAAAAGAACGTGACGATAAAAATATTGAAACAAATATTCAAGGATCAGTTGTTGATCAGATATCAAACGAAGAAGATACTCACCAAGAGAGCAACACTGTTCAGACAGAACCTGTTTACTCAGTAAAACAAATTTTAAGTTTGATACCAAAGACGTATTCCAAAAAAGGTGAGCTCTTACTAAATTTGTTGTCATCAAACAAAACAAAAATCCATTGGAATGGTGAAGGTACAGTTCTTATTGATAACAACGAGGTAATTGGAAGCAATATTATAGACTTAATAAATGATACATTAAGACCACTAAAACGAAATGATCCCATTGGATGGGAAAAATTTGCAAAGGTATTAAAAGACCTTAAAGTACCTCTTAGTTACGTTGGTAATCCGAAGAGAAGTAAATATATTAATCAACTACAACTAAAAGATCTTGAGGAACCATCTGCTGAGGAATTTACTACTCCTATGTCTACTGAAAAGTACATTAGAAAAGTAAAGAAAAAAATAGATTGGGAAAAATGGACCCCTTATTAGAAATTCACAATATTTATTATGATGCATCACACCCTGCTGGTTATAGTAGTATTGATAAACTTGCCGGAGCTATGAAAGGTAAAATGACTAAAAAGGAAGTTAAAGAATGGTTGCAATCACAAGAAACGTACACTCTTCATAAGCCGATATATAAGAAATTCCCTCGAAACAAATATATTTTATCAAAT